>CAJDSM010029250.1:0-28987 GCA_903981925.1 Ostrea lurida
ACGTTGTGAGAGCATGCAGGGATTTGGTAAATTCAAAAAGGATTCTCTTGTTGAGATTTGCTCATTTAGTTGCAGTATAATAATATGCTTATGATTAATTAGTTGTCATTTTGTGCTACACATAGAACAATGTTCGTAATTTTTGCCACAACCTAGCAAAATCGTGACATCCCGCAGGATCACCAAGTGTACCTGGTCCAAGCCACGTGAAAAATAAAGAACTCAGTTCTAACTCAAAGTGTCTGCCAACAGAAATATATTTTTGTTTGTAACTTGTTTATTTATTCAATGTTAATGTACTGATAGGAATCTGTTCTATTGAAGCAACAAAATGACTCTTACTATAATATGTGAGATAGAAATCTTAATTTGAAAATCACATTATTTTGCAATTTTGGTTGTTACCTGATAAGGGCTCACATACCAACTATAATTTTTATCTGTTAATGGGGACATATCAATTCATTGATTGTGGTTTCACGAAGATAAAAACCCAATTATTAATTGCGCTGAGGTAAGTCAATTATCTTTATTATTATGTTAAAAACCTGTCCTTTATTCTGTGTTGTATGAGCCCGAATAATTTAATAGTCTCCGCTCTAAGACTAACCAGTTCGTACTTGTGATTACGATTGACTCATGTAAACAAAAAACTACTAAATAGTCATAATACTCTATATTTTACAGATCCCTTGTAATATCACTTAATACAACTATATTTGTCGAAATGCGCATCTGGTGCATCTCATAATGGTTAACCGATATTGTGCATTCCAATTATGACCTGGTCGAGCCTCTGCTGGTGGACTGATCTGTTAGTTCCGAGTGTCTTCTTTACATCCCAGTTGCTATAGTACTACATGGTATGTTACTTAGCTGAAGTATAAAGATATGTTTATTTTATGCGGAAGTGGTAAAATAGACATTTCATATCAAAACTTGAGGATTATCTCACCTCAGGCATAGCTATGAGTACAGTCGAAGTATTAGCCCCTCAAATCTTTTGGCACTACCATTATCACTTTATAAAGTTCTTACTTTCATGTTTCGAGCATGTTCCAATATTTCGGTTTGAGGCCATCACTGAAGAGGACAATAAAAAATGCTTTTTCTCGTCGAAGTGCGATTCTTGGTGCATAAAAATTGCACCGTATAATGATTTAATATACACACTAGGCAATTCACCCGCTGTGAGTGTCCAATAATGTGATTACATTGAACTCGCAGGGGAGGGGGAGGGGGTTTATCAAATGCATATACTTGGGTACTATATGATAACGGCTTAGATCTACCCAAAACCACCATCATTAATATAATCCATATTTTATGGATAATCCATACACATCAATATTCTATGTATTTCGAAACCCAGTGGGATCCGGGTCTCCGAAATAGAGTCGTCAAGCATGGCCCCTTACGTATCGTAAAGAGGCGACTGAATGGGGCCCGGTCCATTCGAGGTATGACGACTCGCAAAATACGAGGCCCCGTGTCACAAGCAAGGTGGTGCACACGATAGAAATAATCCTTCCCTGACTCGACGTGCCGAGCATAAGGCCACAAATTTGGCACAAGGCCATTTCACCTGCACAGAGAAAGATCCCCAGCGTGGGTTCGAAAATATTATGAAATGTGTGTATGATTTCAAAATATTGTATTATATTTAAATGTAGGTGTTTTGGAGATCTAAGCCGTAGCATTATTGTAAACCCTAGCAATGAGGTGTTGATAGCTTTGGATCATCACACCCTACTCGCTCGAGCCAACTCTGGCCCCTTGAATTAACAATAGTAAATAAAATCAATTTCATTATGTGAGATCAACATCCAGAAAAGTTCTTTCCGTACGAGTGCAAATAGCACATAGTGTGTATATAAATCAAGTATTCACCGATGGTCACAGATTTATGTGGCACCAAATGACGGCACATTCAACAAATATGGTCTATTCAGTGATGCTTCCAAACCGAAATATTGGAAATCCGAACATGAAAGTGTGAAACTTTATAAAAAGTGAATCAGATGTAGTTGGCATCAAAAGATTGGTGGCCAAATACTTCGAATGTCAGAGCTCATGCCTGAGGGAATAATCCTCAATGTTTTGAAATGAATGTCTTAATTTTTACCACTGCAATAAAACTACATATCTTCATTTTCAAGCTTAAAGTAAACATACATTGTTAGTTACATAAGACAAACTGGGCTGTAGAGGGACCTCGGCGGACTAACAAGCTCACCAGCAGAGCCCTCGAACCAGGGTCATTAATATAAATCCACATACCGGTACCAATTGTTATGCACCAGAATGCGCATTTCGGACAAATTTTATGTGTATAATGAATCGAGGGACATTAAAATACTAATATTATGACTTTAGTATGTCTTTGTTTCAACATGAGTTCATCATTCAATTACAACTGTTGTCTTGCTCGCGATAGTAAATTTAATTGCCTTTTACAAAAACAGTATAAGAACAGGTTTTTTAAACATAAAGAGAGATAATTACTTACCCCATAAACATTGGGTTTTATCTTCGTGACCCAAATGCATGATTGAATCCCCGATTAACAGATAAAAATTATAGTGTATGGAAGCCTTATTCAGGTACACTCCAAAATTGCAAAATAATTGTGAATTTTCAAATTTCAAGATTTTTCCTACTTTATTACTTAATAGAATTTTTTAAGAAAATTTATTCACTGATATTTGAATACAATAAACAATGTTTACAAAAACAAACATGTATTTCTGTTGGCAGACACTATGTTGATTGTTTAGACATGTTGAATTTTATTTTTACTGGACTACTGGTTCTGGAGACGTTTGCTAGGTTTTGTGCAAAAATACGAAATTGTTCATGTGTACACAAAAGAACACTTATTACATAATGCAATTATTATACATGCAATAATACAAATAAAAAATCTTTTTGAATTTACCTTAACATTGAACAAGGAAACAATTAATGGTTTTACGGTAATAAAGACTATGCGTGAATGTAAATGTATTCTTATGAATGATAAATAGTGTAATAAGGAGTGACATATTTCAATGCCGGATTTCTTTTTTAAAAAATGTGATCTATACAAGTATCTCCCCGATAGTTTTTATCTTCAGTACAATTTAAGAAAATGTTTACCAGAAAATTTTACTACAACAATCAATAAATTTAGAAGGTCGGCACATGAGTTGTTGATAGAAAAGGGTATATATTCAAATATAGCAAGGTGTCAAAGCAAATGTCAGAAATGTGATGGTAACGAATTGAAGACGAATTCCACTTTGTATTGTCATGTCCATATTATTCTAATTTAAGAAAAACATACATCAAATCTTATTATTTCACTCCAAATTATCTATCCAGCGTACTGAGATTTTTAATGACATTAAGGTCCTTGTGTGTCATATTAGCAGTTTTGTGTTATTTACAGAGGCTATATAGGTACATGTATATAGGCGATGTCTTATCAATTAAAAATCATAATTTTCACAATTATGTCCATTTGATATATCCTGACGAACTTTAAATAAAGGACACCACAGAATCTGACAGATCTGCTTCATATTTGGATATTTTATCTAATTGAGTCTAATGGAAGACTGACAACTACATATACATTATATGATTTAATGTGATGACTTTGTCTTTGCAATCGTCGACTTTCCTTTTCTATGTAGTAATGTACTACTATCACCTGCTTATGGTGTGTATGTCTTTCAGTTGATTTGATACGCAAGGACAGTGTCCGCGTATGAGGACTTTTTAAAGCAAGGCCAACTACTAACCAAAAAGTTGATGTGCAGGGTTATAACGAATCTTGTTTAAATTCATTATTTCGCAAATTCTACGGTCGCTATAATGACCTTGTTTGCGATTACAAATTGTCACTAAGTCATATGTTGACTGATTTGTTTCATATCCTTTGTTAGACTATTTCGTACTAAATTTGACGACGGGTAACTCTGTTTACTTTGTTTGACTACGGGCTCACGGCGGGTGTGACCGGTCACCAGAGATGTCTTACTCCTCCATTGCACCTATATCCTGCCTTCGCTTTTGTCGAGGTCCGTGTTTGCCCTACTCTCGATTTTGTATATATGTTTTTGGACTATGATTACGTTGAACACATTGTTAAATTCGCCAATCTATATTTATAAATCATGATTTTTTTTTCACAATATGGAAGTGGAACAAAAGGATTCTTAAGATTTAATACATGTTGAATGTATGGTCGTGTATGTATTGCCTCTACGCTAGGGCCGGAACCCTTGATGCGGAGACCCTGAATTTTGCAACCTTAGTAGTGGGATTCAGGAATATAATAATCATGCATTTATTTTTTCTCAATTTATATATGAAAGAAGAGAAAATATTATAAGATTTAAAACATGTTTAGTCATATTGGCCGTGCCTTTGGACCTGAACCCCTCACCCTGGGGCCATGGATTTTACAATTCTCAACATCTAACGTTGTAACACAACAGTATACAGGTTCACAATGGTGATACATGTATCGTATTTCATTACATAGCAGTAGAAATACTTGATATGCAGCTTTCTCCATATATGTTGACGTCACATCCGTTTGGACAGGTTCCATTCACATTGTTACACGTCTTCCCGTCACTGCAGTTATCGCAGGTCTCATTACACATTTCTCCGTAATAATGAGGGCTGCACGCTACGAATGTTACGTGCTCAAAATAATCTCATTAGGACTACATTTGCATCACAAAGCAATTTCGATTTCTAAATTTGAAGACCTAAATTTCATTTCCATATTGAATAATTGTTAAGCTCTTCCTAAAAATGATTGTTTAGTTTATCCCAGATTTTTATATACAATGTATATGACAGCTATTTATTATAGCTACATGCAATAGCTACTATACATTGCGACAATGATGTTCATTTACTAAAAGAAAAACACACATTAACTCTAGAAAATTTGTTTTTACCCTTTGCCATATTGCAAATTTAAAAGAATGATGGTACTTTGAGGAATGGGAAACACATAGAACACTATCAATAGTTTGATGAATGCATAAAAATGAATGGAGCATCACGTCTTGACCTTTATTCCACAATATAAACAATACGAGACATACGTGATTCACATCGATTCCCCTGGTATCCAGGTTTACACTCTAGACATATCCCAGTCTCTATGTGACAGGAACGGCAGTTCGTATCTGGGCAGGGTGTAGAACAGTCAGCTCCGTAATATCTGGGTACAGGACAACCTTAGTAGAATAAGAAGATATTTCTCGACATTTTTTGCGATGGAAGAAGAATTAGGTGTCGTGATTACATGTAAATTTTTCAAACTTACCGTAAACCTCGACTTCACAGAGTTCATTGAATGCATACGTAGAATATTTATCAGGATACTTAGTTCCTGGGAGTCTTTCGTTGTAATAAATAACATATTGTCCGTATATTGGACAGGTTATGTTGGCCACAGGCGGTAAGGTGGATGTTGTGTAATTCGTATCACGGAAACACAGGTGACCGTCTTGCCTGTTAGTTGTGTTGGATATGTAGACATAGTATCCTAGAAACCTCCCCTTGAAATGATCAACCAAGTAACCATCTATATCTAATTAGAAAAATACAAACAGTAATTGGATGCTATCAGCTTTCAAACAGCTATGTGAATTGTGATAATTGATTGGTCAAAGTCCTACGCCATTTTGACAATTTATGGCAGTTAGCTAGCTAAAATACGTTTGATTGTGAGAGTTGTAGATTCCTTGTCGGCCATGATTGAACTTTTTTTTTGAATATCGGGAAGTGATTCTTGATACAGTACACCTTTTATAATTAACCAATGGTCAAAAAAGTAAAAAAAATGATAAGGAAAATGTCATTCCATGCATGAATTTTTGAAAATGAAAAGGTGAAGATAACGAGCAGTGATCAATTTCCTAAGTCTGAAACAGAATACGAAAACAGAGGTGGGCAAACACGAACCCCTGAATTAATCAGAGGTGAGATCAGTGCCTAACAGGCTGGTAACACCCATCGTGAACCCATTGTCTTGATCGGATAAACAGAGCAATCCGTAGTCAAAATATATGCATAAAGAACGATTCAATAATTTCCATAAAACAAGTCAGACAACATTTGACCCAATGGCAGGTTATTTGATCAAACTAGATTGTCATAACTAGAAAAGGATTTTCAAAATGCCTACTTTAAACGTGACCTTTGAAACTTCCGCGACAGAAACTTGTTTTTTACTAGCCTGCTTCGATTCAAAAACTTATCATACGCAGAACAAGTTCTTGACATAAGCATCATATGCAGGTGATGAAACGGCCTTTCATTGATTTTACAATATTGAAAAGTATATTTCATTACTCTGTTTGCCTGATCAAGATGAATGGCTCACAGCAGATGTGACAAGTTGACAGGGAATGCTTGCTCTTAATGGGCAAGTGATCTCACCTTTGATATATCCAAGGGTCCGTGTTTACCCAACTTTTAAAGTATTTTGTTTAAGATTTACGAGATTGATCGCTGAATGGGAATAATTATAGCTTATAAGCAGGAAAATGTGAAATCAGAGGGATTTAAACAGTTTTGATCAAATTTAGCGTTTCGGAAATTTTATTGTCGTTATATTGATTTAGTTTATGATCGCTACCTGCCATTGGAGCAAATGTTGTTTGTGTGTTCTTTCTATTTTCTACCCACAGGTATAGCGTTTCGTTAACTACTCTGTCAATGGCCAAAGTTAAATACTCTCTTAAAAAGTTCTTTTTAATTCCTGTGCAAGTGTATAACTTGACCTAGCAAACTGATGTCGCAGACTGTTAAGATAATTTTTTACTCGTACAAACCCCTTAATTTTTATTTGAAACAGAACAAATTTTTACGATCTCTGGTGTTATCGTCACAAGAGCTTGTACTGCGTATGATCAGCGTTTAAATCGAAATAGGTTTGACACGACATGATTTTTTTAAAGTCTCGTTTGAAAGACATATGAAACGGTATCCTATATGGAATGCAAACATGGACCTCCTTAAATAAAAGAGGGGTAGATGAGGAATTAAGTAGTCTAAAATTAAGTTACAGAATAAAATAATATTTATGGAAGGTGTTTTTCGGGGTTCAAAAATTAATGTAAATCTTTCTAGATTTGTGCGGCAATGTCTTTTTTTCCTAATCAAATTTCATCATTATATACACGTATCTCGCCTCTTAAATATGCATTGGTCACAACCCCTTCCGATTAGGCTTAGGATATATTCCCGGCATGATTTTTCGCCATTTTGGCCTGGCCACTCGCTGGACACCAGGCATTGTTTCAGGCAGCATCGGGAAGGTGTTCGAAGAGATTTAACTCGAAGTTGAAATTTCTCCGGTGTCCCGTGGATTTTCATAATGACCACATATCCTTCACACGTCGTTAAAGTATCGATCAACATCCGGCCGGGAACCGAAGACGTAGCGATCAGCCATCACACCGCCCGAAAATCGCCCGACATTCGGCCGGGCATGGTACAAGCATCGCTCGTTGTCCGTAGGATACTCGGGAAACATTCGTACATGTGTAATGTCCTGTAAAAGGCCGGCCCCCAAATTTCTCTTTGGAAACAGACGCCGTATGATTACTGGACGGTACCATGTACGTTAGTGATGTGTGACAAAGCGTTTTTGACGGGTGTTGTTCGATGTCGGAAAAATGACCAAAACCAGCAGTGAACTTTTGATTACTAGCTATCCCTTGATACCAGCCGAATTTTGTAACCAAAGCACAAGTCGTTAAAATATTTTAAAAATAAATTTGTTTGGAACCTTTGTTTCCAACGCTATGCGTAAATTTCACTGTTGATAATTCTGCCATTTTCACAATCAAAGTCCTAATATAACAAGATAGTTTCCTTTCACTCTTGCACAGGCTTTTTTCATTTTCGCCTCTTAGCGGTCCTTTCTCTTTGGAGTTCTCTTCTTCTCTTCTTCTTCTTCTTCTTCTTCTTCTTCTTCTTCTTCTTCTTCTTCTTCTTCTTCTTCTTCTTCTTCTTCTTCTTCCTCTTCTTCTTCTTCTTCCAATACTGTACCGGGCTCTAGGGCATTATCGCACAATAGGTTAAACGGCTAAAAAAAGTGTGCTGGGGGGGTCAGTTAGAAACCAGATAAAAACAAGGTCCTCTATATGCTGCTGTAAGCGCTGATTCCAGCCTTGAACGCCTGCAAGGAATAAGCATCTATGATGGACTGGGGCAGTGTGTTCCGTATGGTAATTCCAGCTGGATGAAAAGAGTCCTGGTAGCATCTGATGTTGCATGATGGGTGGACGACTCTCCTGCAGTGTTCCCTGATGATGTTATGTGCAGGTTGCAGAGATGTTCATGGTAGCTCGATCAGCTTGTTAACCACACGGTACATCATGGTCGCTCTTGCGCGTAATCGGCGGGCCTGGAGGCTATCAAATTGTAGCTGGTTATTATAAAGGTGACGCTGCTCCCCCGTTGGTAGTTACTAATGATATACCGTGCTGCCCTACGATGAACGGCCTCCACAGCTAAAATGTGGGTTTTGATGGAATTATCCCATACTGTGGCAGCATACTCGAATTGTGGCCGAACCAATGTCTTGCAGCTGGTCTCCCTGTTGTTCGTGGGGCAGCTTGAGATGTGGCTGCGAAGAAAGGCTAGGGTGTTGTTCGCCTTTCTTGTGATGTTGCTGACATGTGGTCCCCACGAGATCTTATTGTCAATGGTAACCCCCAAGTAATTGGCCTTGCTGGTCATCTGTAGAACTTGCCCATGGATCGTATACGAGGCGTTGATGATGTTTCGCTTGTTGGTGATTCTGATGACCTGGCATTTTCGGGGTTAAAACTCATCAGTCAATCATTTTCCCACTTCTGGAGCCTGTCAAGATCATGCTCCTGATCACCCTATAAAGTAGGCAGTCATCTGCAAAGATCCTTGATGTTGAGTTAACCTCTTATGTAGACAAGAAAGAGGAGTGGTCCAAGCACAGTACCCTAAGGGACCCCGGGTGTTACTGGGGCTGGCTTCGATTACTCTCCATCCAGTACGACTTGCTGACTACGATTGGCAAGGAAGCTCTCAATCCACTTCAACGTGTTCCCCTCACGCCATAATGGTGGAGTTTCATGGCTAGCTGGTGAAAAGTGACCTTGTCGAACGCCTTGCTGAAGTCCAGTGTGATGACGTCTATCTGCTGCTTATTACAGAGTCCCTTCGCCAGATCATTGATGGTGGTCATAAGCTGGCTTTCACATGAACGACGTTTTCTAAAACCACGATGCTCGTTGATGAGGATGCTGTTCGTTGATGAGGATGATGTTCGTCTCAAGATGGTTGATAATTTGGGTGTGGATGATGTGTTCGACAACCTTGCAGCATATTGAGGTTAAACTCATTGGTTTGTAGTTAGATGCTCTGGTCTTGTCGCCTTTCTTGAATAATGGTGTTACATAGGCCAATTTCCAATTATCAGGAACTTGGCCTTGATCCAGTGATATCTGAAAGATGATGGAAGTGCTGGAGCCAGGACAGATGACATGGACTTCAGAAACCGAGTGGAAATCTGGTCCGGTCAACTGGCCTTGTGTGGGTTCAGCTTGTTCAACAATTTATCCACTTTGTTGACGGTGACAGTGATGTTTGGAGCAGTGCTGTATGACGAAGGTCCTAAGTTAGGTGTCCTAGTGACGTCCTCTGTTGTGAACACAGATGGAAACTGCTTATTGAGAATGTCTGCCCTTTCTGTAGTTGTAGAATGAGGAGTTCCATCTGAAGAAAGTGGGAAACTCCTGACCCATCTGTCTTCTTGTTCTTAATAAACGTGTACAACTACTTGTTAGTCTTATCATCACTAACCATGTTGTTAATGTAGCTGTTGTACGATGACTTGCAGGCCCTTCTGGTCTCCTCCTGCAGCTGGTGATAACGCTTCCAGTCTGCTGGTCTGTTCGTTCACCTGGCTTTCTGATGAGCCCTCCTCTTCCGTCTGCTGTATTTCTTGATGTATCTGTTGCACAAAGGCTGACTGTATCGCGTGAATATAAACTTTGATGGCACATTATTGTTGGTGGCTGCTGTGCATACAGTCTTAAAGTTGTTCCATAAGGTGTTGATTGGAAGTGATGATGACATTGAGTACTCATCCTGACGTGTGGAGGTATATTCCTTCAGTTCCTCTGTCATGCCTGTTAAGTCAGCTTTCGACCACAAATATACAAGTCGTCTCACAGGGCATCTTATGCGTGGAATGACTGCTCTGTCGATCATAATGACATCATGGTCACTGAGTCCAGGAAGGCCAAAGCACTTATCAACAAGGGTTGGTCTGTTGGTGGCGAAGATGTCAAACGTCTTTTCATGTCTTGTTGGAAAGTCGACTGTTTGTTGGCATTCTATGTCCCTAAATGTGTCGATGAAAATCTTGCTGATTGACCTTGTGTACTGGTTGCCTTCGATGTTATCATCCTTCCAGTTTACATCTGGTAGATCTGCATACACTCCAATCCAAAGAATGTGATCTTTGTACTGGGAATGTAGGTCTGTGATGGTGTTACACATCTTCTGTGAATACTTTATGTTGTTGTCAGGTGGTCTGTATATGCTGCACACAATTGCTGGCTTAGGCTGATTTGTTGGTATTGATGCAGTTGCTATTTCTGTATCACCGTCCAGTGCAATCTCCGAAGCATTTATCATAGTTTTTGTAATGATGGCTACTCCACCATGAGGGCTACCGGGCCGGTCTCTCCGAGCTGCAAACTTGTATGCTGATGACACTACCTCACTCTCGGTGATAGATGAATTTCTTTTTGGAGTTCAAAATGCCAATGCAAAGAAAAAAATACACGCTAAACGAACAGTGAACGCACGAGAAACGCACGCTGAATGCTTTGTGAAAGGTGAACTCGAGCTGTTTTGGAGTTATACGATTTACCACTGGATGTTATCATCACCTTTTCATAGCAAGTGTTTCTTCCAAATGAGTTTGAGTAACATTGAACTTGAAAATACAACATGGAAAATGTAGATAATCCATATTGATGAAAGTTGCTTTAATGCCTATAATTTTCATTGTATCAAATAGTGTATAACCTATACCCCAAGATTTGTTGTCCGTTCGATAGTAGATGGTTATGTGATCTATTCCGACTATGCTCCCAAGATCCACCCACCATTTCGCCGTTCGTTTATAGTCTGCCGATATTGTACACTGATCTCCAATAGCAGACAGGTTTGAGCGCCTACCGTCCACTGCTCGATTCGCTCCCCATAAACAAGAATAATATGGATACAACTGCTGCGCAGGTTTTCGTAAGGCAATATTTTCTGTAAAGAAATAAATAGAATTAGATCAGTGAATGGTATGGATATAAAAACAAATATAATCAATCTCGTAAGTCCCAAACAGAATGCAAAACAATAGCTGGACAAACACGGACCCCCTGAACAAACCAAAGGTAGGACCCTGTGCCTAGATGGAGTAATCTTCCCCCGTCGAGTGTTCACACCCACTGTGATTCTATTGTCTTGATTAGTACATGTAAATACAGTAAACCATAATCAAATCAGTGTGTGAAAAACGGTTTAACAATTACTATGAAACACATCAGACAGCATTTGACCTATTTTTGGCCCAACTTCAGGTAACGAATGGCTGTCCATGGAGCAACACAGTCAACCAGATCAATCATAGTTTCCAAACAAAATATTTAAACAAGTAAGGCTATTGTAAATTCACTCAGATGTAGCACTTCTTTGTTTAAGGAAGATATCTCCTTAGCTTTCGAGCACAACTGCGCAGAATGCTATAACTAAATATTTACTGGTTCAATTCTAATCCCATTGGTACAGTCCACATGCGCTTGTTTCATAAACTTTGCAAAGTATACTGTGTAATAACACAAGGTGTCCATTTTTTCTAGGATCGATATGTATGTCACTACTATAAGAACTCTATGTTCCTTTTATTCTCCATTACAACATCTAACAAACATTTACAATGTTTACCGGAAACCCCCTTCTTGTGCCTCATATAGACTCCCTTACATCACCCCCTCTGTAACACTGACAATGGCCCTCAAATTGAATGCTTCATTGCCCAGACTAAAAATCCACTGTCTAAACAGCTCAAAACTTCCGGTTTGCCGATTGTCGCGGTGTTACGCCGATAATCCCAACGGTTTTACACGCGCTCTCATTGGCTATTGGTTTTCTCAAACTCTTTAGTCACTGAAAACGAAAAAAAGTTAGCCAATGAGAGGGCGAGTAACACCGTGCGTTCTCCGTGCGGTCGTCGTTCGCTCTGCGTGCGGTAACCGTGCGTGTGGTAAAGTAGAACTTTTCAGGGATTGTATAAAAATATTACCTATCTAGTACAGAACCCTATTCAGGTGATAAAGGAGTAGGCCCACGAAGGGTGGAAATCTGCCCCCAAAATAGTAAAAATTAAAGTGAAATTTTAACAAATTTTATTCTGCAAATATAATAGCCCATGTATGATAGATTATCAGGGTGAGAAACGTTTTTGGAGTTTGCATTGGTGTATCTGAGATTTGATGCCCCAAACATCATGAAATATCATAAAATTCAAAAAATTGCTTAAAATCACCACATTTTTGTGATAAATTCGTTACAGAGCACAGGCTTGGACCAAGATGTTATAAAAATTCCAACCTTCCTGCATCATATTTAAAACTGGACACAAAATAAAATTGGTCCAAGCCTTTTGTGTCAATTCAAATTTTGAAAATTAAAGGGGTTGATAGCGACTACATTTTGTGGCGGAAGTATTAACTAATCAAAGAGTTAAAAATCAGCATAATTTTACAGTTTGTATTTCATCCAATAAACCTCTATTCTTATACTTCAGTTTTAAATTTTATGATACAAGTTGCTGAGACTTGGAACTAGTTACAATAATGTAATTTATTAACTTGATTGATGTATTTCCCCAAACAGAACACTGATTCTTAAAAAAGTAGAAGTTAATTTACTTGAACATGTGTGAAAACTCAATATTTTGGCCAATAATTTTTAAAAACAATCAATCCTAACCCCCCATTTTTTTAAATTAGATTCTAAATTTTAAGACAAGATTTTTCAAAATTACGTAAAATTTTGCTACGTTTTTGGCAAAGTACTAATCACTACTCATGCTTATATCGTAGGTTTGACGCGGTAATGACATGAGAAGGCTTGAACTCACTACATTCCGATTACGAATCAAAAACTCTACAACTAAGCTAGCGGTCATGGTTATTGAGATTGTGATTATTTGTATGAAATGTTTTACAGGAGAGTGGGCGGAGTAAACATCCCCTACCGGTAGCACCCTTTGTGAAACTTTTATCTTGGTTAATTAAACGGAGTAAGCTGCAGTCAAAACTTGTGCGTAGCAAATAACCCAACAATTGCTATGATATACATGTACATAACCAAATACTGGTAACTAAGTAGCTATAATGACCAAGAATTCGCAAAATACCAAATTTAGAAGAGACCATTAAAGCCCTAATAGCATCAAGTTTTTTGTCCGTAGCCTATCTTGATTTTAAAGACTGATCATACGCAGAACAAGCTCTTTCTATCGAATCAGTTCAGAGACAGAGACCTCATACGGGTGATAATGGACAATTACTACTGAGATATGGAACGTTGACCAAGAGAACTGAAATGACCCCGTTTGTCATGAAATTGAGTTGTTTGGTCTCAATATACCCCTCCCATTGCCAATACGAAGCTAAAGTTACCAGGATTAAAATTGTGGATAATGCAAAAAGTGTATTACCGAATTTAAATAGTTTCAATGTTGTGCATCAGTATTAATACATCAAGGGGGCATTCTGCTTTGACCAAGTGCCTTTTTGTGAAATTCGGAATTGCAAATGCGCAACGAGGGACAGCTTGACTTATTGACGGGTAATTCTACTTTCACTTTAACGGTAAGTCGAAAATAGCATGTTTCATATTGGATGCAAAATATCTTGAGATAGAATCAATGAACCTATGACCTATTTGACCTTGTTGGAAAGGTTAGGATTTTTGCAAGAACTTGATATATGTCATTATACTGAGAAAAACATTTTTTTTTGGAATGAGATGGGGGTCAAAATTGGTAGGTTGTCATAATTTTTGAAGACAATTTCCTCTCAGGATGGCAGACGCTTCAGGCAATTTCGACATATTTCCAGGCAAGCAGCACATGTGATCATGGACATATGAATTCTTTGTTGTGTCTATTTTCAATAAATAAAGACATTATTTATGAAAATTGGTTGCCATGGTAACAAAATTTTATCATTGAAAATGTTCTCTCTTCAGTGAATTTTCATCCATTTTTGGGTAATTTGATACATTAGATTGTCACATCTATGTTCCATAAAATATCGATTTGAATATTCAATATCATATTGCGTTGCTATTGAAAGGGACTAATTTTAATCCAGTGTGCATTTAGATTCAGGATGATACACTAGAGAGTGTGCACGTTTTTGATAAAAACCAGTGCGTATTGGACATTATCCATCGTTTATATGCAGATTTATGCATCTAATTAACGTAGTTATCAAAAACATAACTACTACGTTTGGTTAATAAATCGATTTCTCTGTCATGCTGCACAGTATTTTTTCTGCGATTGAAAAAACGCCCACAATTTCTAATCCAATACAATACGATCATTTTTAGATCCCAATAAACTGAAAGTAGAACTTCAATGCGCTTGACAAGCATGGGCAATAGAAGACATGCTTATACGATACCAATTTTGATACACCAGATGTGCATTTCAACAAAGTATGTCTCTTCAGTGATGCTCTTACCAAATTGTTAGAAATTCAAAATTTGTAATTAAAATTTTATAGAGCTGAAAAACTAAAACAATATATGGAAATTTAAAAATATTTCAGTTCTTATTGTTAAAACTAGTTACATATAATCTATTAAACTTGAAAGCATTCCATATTTATACAGATTTCTTACATTTCATACCATGAATTTTTCTACGGTATTTGACAAATCCTTACTTGTATGTTTATGAAATCGGTAGTTTGTTTATGTACGGAAAATTGTGTATGGCACATTTCCGTATACGTCGATAGCAATGTTGATTTGTTATTATCAGCTATTCACCATATTCGTTAACTGAATAGAATGGAACAAGGACTCTGTATTATTTTGGCTTAACTAGCTATTCAGACAGTAATCGTTGATAGCAATAATTACCAATATTTAAAAAAAAACCAAAAAAACAAAAAAAAAAAAAAAAAAAAAATTCACAAAAACAAAAAACAAAACAAAAAACAAAAAAAAAAACAAAAAAAAAAAACAAAAAAAACAAAAAAAGAATAACAAAAAAAAAAAAAAAAAAAACCAACCAAAAAAACGTTTTTCTCAAAATCCGAAACAAGTAAAAGAAATATAAAATAAATGTCCTACCATATCCAGCGGACAGTTGAAATATCACAAAAAGCAAACGCAAATTTAACATAATGCTGGTAATCATCACAGCACGGAAGTTAAATTCCAAATACAGCTTTAGGTAACGTGTTAACGGGCATTGGATTATCAAGAACAACAATCACGTTTTACATAATGTAAAGCGACCAGTGCATAATATTTTCAATAGAGTGGTCTTTAAACCTTTTTTTCTTTGGAGAAGAATATGAAAACACCAGGCGTTTTGAATACAGGAAAAAATTACGAACACACCTTATTAATGATCACTCAATTTACGAAATTTGTACACATTTCACATTGAAGCAAGCTGTGTTATAAAGTTATGTGTTTGAATGACTTCCTTTTTTCTTTTCATTACTTCGGTAATGCGTGGCCTTCCTGCAGCTAGTACCTGTGCTCATATATTTGTTTTAGATAGTTAATTCTTTAAATAAATTACATATTGCATTTTTACAAGGTTTAGCCTTTTATAGATGGCGACAGACAATAATAAAGTTACAAATGCAAAACCCGAGGCAGCACAGCTGAGTATCATAGCCACAGGGAGCTCATATTGCATTTCTTAAGTCTCAATACGGAGTATTTGTTCACATGTTAAATTTCAATATATGCAATATGATTCCTATTCAATATACACAATGATTATCATTAATCTCAGAGATTATTCAAGAATTTAAATGAAACAAATTGCTACTTTAATGTCCAGTGAGCTTGACCTTTGACCTTTTGACCCAAAATTCAATAGAGAACATATTTACACAGTGGTTGAGTCCATGTGTATGATATGGTGATCTAGGTAGAAAGGATATGCTGAAGAGCCTGGAAACCATATTGCTACTTTGATGTCCAGTGCACTTGACCTTTGACCTTTTGACCCAAAATTCGATAAAGAACATCTTCGTCTCATGAGTATATATGTATGATATAAATTATAAAGTATATATGTATGATATAGTGACTCTAGCTAGAAAGGATATTGCTCTGGAACCGGAAACCATATATAGATCTGTCCATGTATGATATAGGGACTCTAGGCAAAATGTATAATTCTCTTGAGCCTAGACACAATATTGCTACTTTGATGTCCAGTGTTGCTTGACCTTTGCCTTTTGACCCAAATCACATAGGTAGACCATATGCATGGTATTGTGACTCTTGGTAGAAAGGCTAACACAAAAAGTCTGGGAACCATTCTGCCTACACGGATGGACAGACAACTTGATTCCAGTAACAACCCCCCCCCAGCTTGTTGCAGGTGGGTATAATTATGACAAAGGCTCCCTTCTCATTCCCAATATTCATTTACTTTCCATTATATCAATAGCATTGAAAAAGATGCTTTTCAAGTGTTTTACATATAACACTATGTACAAGTTCCTCCCCTCCCTGCCCTGGGGTCAGAACCCCTACCCCTGGGATTACCAAATTTACAATTTTCAATTTTGGTAAAGGCATTCCTGCTCTACATTACTATGCATTTGGCTTCTCTAAAACATGTGTGGTTGTAAAGAAGAAATTTTTGAAAATTGGTCACTTTTGGGCAGTTTTTGCCCCCCCTAAAGCCCAGGGGTGCAAGAAGACCTGAAATCTACAATTTATGTGCCCCTTTTCCCAAGATGCTTCATACCAAATTTGAAAAGAATTGGACTGGTGGTTATCAAGAAGAAGTTAAAAATGTTCAATTTGTTAACACATTTATCATAGACCATGTGCCCCACCCTAATACTAAACCCCTACCCCTAGGATCATGAAATTTACAATTTTGATAAAAGGTTCCCTACTTCTTCAAAATTTTTTTAATTTCACATTAATATCAATAGCATTAAAGAAGATGCTTTTCAAATGTTTTACATTAAACACTATATACAAGTTTGGCCGCCCCTCTGGGTCAAACCCCTACCATGGGAGCCAAATTTACAATTTTGGTAAAGTCCTTCTTGCCTTACATCACTATGCATTTGGTTTCTCTCAGACATGTGCAGTTATAAAGAAGAGTTTTTTTTTAAATTGGTCACTTTTGGAAGTTTTTGCCCCCCAAGGCCCAGGGGTGCAAAAGACTTGAAATTTACAATTCATATCCCCTTGTCCCAAAGATACTTCATACCGAGTTTGAAAGAATTGGACTGGTTGGTTATCAAAAGAAGTTAAAAATGTTTAATTGTAACACATTTCATCAATGACCATTTGGCCCAACCCTAATACTGAAAGCCTATCCCTAGGATCATGAAATTTACAAATTTGATAAAGGCTCCCTATTCATTCAATATTCATTTAGTTTTACATTAACATCAATAGCATTAAAGAAGATGCTTTTCAAATGTTTATACATATAAACACCTATATACCAAGTTTGCCCGCCTGGGTCAGAACCCTACCCGGGATCACCAAATTTACAATTTGGTAAAGGCCTTCTGCTCTACATCACTATGCATTTGGTTTCTCTCAGACATGTGCGGTTGTAAAGAAGAAGCTTTTTTGAAATTGGTCACTTTCGGGCAGTTTTTGCCCGCCCAAGGCCCCAGGGGTGCAAGAGACTGAAGTTTACAATTTATGTGCCCCTTGCCCAAAGATGCTTCATAACAAAATTTGAAAAGAATTGGACTGGTGGTTATCAAGAAGAAGTTAAAATGTTCAATTGTTAACAGACATTATGTACCAAATTTGGCCCGCCCTGTGGTCAAACCTTACCCCAGGGCACCCAAATTTACAATTTTGGTAAAAGGTTCCTACTTCTTCAAAATATTTTTTAATTTCACATTAATATCAATAGCATTAAAGAAGATGCGTTTCAAATGTATACATATAAACACTATATACCAGTATTGCCGCCCCTGGGTCAACCCTACCCGGGGATCACCAATTTACATTTGTAGGCCTTCCTGCTCTACACCACTATGCATTAGGTTTCTCTCAGACATGTGCGGTTGTAAAAAGAAGCTTTTGAAAATTGGTCACTTTGGACAGTTTTTGCCTCGCCCAAGCCCAGGAGTGCAAGAGACCTGAAATTTACAATTTATGTGCCCTATATTAAAGATGCTTCATACCAAAGTTGAAAAGAATTGGACTGTGGTTTATCAAAAGTTAAAAATGTTCATGTTAACGGACGACGCACGACGCACACGGCACGGACGCCGACGACGGCGAGACAATTGCAATAGGTCACCTGAGCTTACTCAGGTGACCTAAAAAGAAAGTCACAAAAGAAAATCAGATACAAATCCTATATGTATATTATACACTGACTAACGCAAAAGAAATTTGCAGGTTCATCAATTTTCGTCCTACATGTTTTTTACATCGATTCGAAGCAAAGATTTGGGAACATGTAGCTTTTTGCCTGTAAGTTTTTCTGTGACAAAAATGAACATTGGTCATATCTTGTCCACCATAAAAGGTAGACCGTTCATATTTGGTATGTGTGTTTCTGGTGGCAGGATCTTTATATTTGTATTTAAATCGTAGACCTTATCACCATAACATTTACTTTTTACCTTTTTTTTTTTTTTTGAAAATTCTAATATTAGCCATATCATTTAAACCAAAAGTTTTATTGCTTTTATATTTAAATTTACATATCTTTTGAGAATACTTATTTTTTTTGGTATATTGAATTTGTTGACCCTGTGTGTCTAGAGATTGAGTATTGATTGACCTTTTCTGACATTTTCAAAATAAACAAATAAATAAATAAAAAAATAACCTTGCTCATATCTTTTACCACATAATAGGCACATCTTTCAGATTTGGTATGTGTATTTCTTGTGGCAAAAATTTCACAGTACTGAATGGTTTGACCTTGTGATCTTTACTTTGACCGACTTTTAGAAAATTATAATAATTATCAATTGTAATATCTTTCAATTCTGACTTCATATTAAACATATGCATTTCTTGTTACAAGACTTTCTTTCCATCTGTACCAAGTATGTTGACTTTGTGACCTTGATGTAGTTGTTAAAAATTTTAAATAGGAACTTAACCTTGGTCATATCTTTTACACCATAAGAAATACATGTAAAACTTTCATATTTGATCTGTGCATTTGTTGTGGCACGACCTTTCTATCTTATCAATTCTGTGATCAAGAGACCTCTACATTGCCCTTTGATCTACTTTAAAATATTTACAACAAATCTCTCGAATCATTAGAAATTCTGTTATTGTATTTAGCATATTTATTTGTTGTGAAACCTTTCAATTGGTATGGAATTTGTTTACTTCATGAACTTGATTTTTAACCTCTGAACCAAAGATTAACACAATGGAAATTACTTTACATTTTCTGCACTTCGTTGTAATCTTGAACAATCAGTGTTTTACAAACACGAAATACTATTTTGGAATCTGAGTTAAAAATTGTATAGCGACCGCAGACGAAAGTTCAGTTTTTCTATCGATCTAGCATATGTAATATTGATAAGTCATCTATCAAGAAAATTCATATTCAAATGGATATAATAAGGATGCTAAATCAATATTGTTGTGACAACGGTCTATTTTGCAATTAAAAGATGAAGATAGCAAACAAGGATCCATCTCAGAAATCCAAATAATATTATTTTAAAAAATGCCGGTCAGCGTGTCTAAATTTTTTCGACAGTTTGCACCAAGCACACAAAAGACCTTGTTATACTTGGCCGTCGAGAAACTGGGGCGCTCTTTCTCTTACTCTCGATAAAATTCTTGACACAGTGTTTTAAGTGTTCCCATCTTTCTATGTACAGTACTTCTAGACACTCATTGAAAAATATTAAGTCATGTGGTAAACAAATGAGATATGATGATTGTTATAGCACTCGCCTTTTGAAATTACGCTTAATTCAATTAGATATATTCACGCACCTCCTACATTTTATATCCACAATGAAAAATGATATTTGCAAACTGTTTTCGCCCTCCCGTTTCATTTATTGTTTGTGTGAAAATCCGAGAAACTATTTTACATATTGGTCTGGTCTTATGTATTTTTGGACAAAAGGAAAATGTTTTTTAAACTCAAAATAGCTATTGACATGTGTAAAATATCATTTTAAAAATATCGTTTTCTTATCTAGAGTCGAATAGCATTACGTAAGAACGAGATTTGAAACCTATATGTTTGAAAATAAGTACAGGTCGGTAATGAAATATAAATTTATATTTTCAGAGAACATCTTGGAATCAATTCTACAAAGTGGAGCCTGTCGATCACAACAATGACAAACCGAGTGTTTTGAGGGATTGATTCTCTCTTTGCAACAAATCCTTAATCAACCACTGATGTCGGGGGCGTTTAAACGCAATAAAAAATATCTTTCTATAAACTGGCCTCAATTGGCTTCCGTAGTACTACGATAGGAAAATATTTACATTAATTGTGACAATGTTCTTGAAATTTAACTCAAAAATACAGATAGTGATATTTTTACCATGACAACCAATCTTTGAAGCTATTTATATTATTTTTGTTAGGGAAAAAAAGAGCCATTTATTGATTATATTCTACAGAAACAGGAATGAAGTAAATGGTACACAGCTCTCATAGATATATATTGCTGTGTTTTTGTGTAATTGATCTCATAAATTGGCTTAAAATTGATTTTCCCCAAAAGGCCAGAATGCGCAAACACCGATTTGTCAACTTCAGAAACAATAGATAATCCAAGTTTGATTAATGTTTTATCATGTATTTGTTACGCTAAATCATTATGCAAGCAATAAGAAATATGTACATTGGTAAAAATTATTTGTCATTTTTATGTTGAATGGTAACATTAAAAGACCCTTTTAAAATATTTTTGGATATAAATAACTTATTAGGAAATCAGTTACCATTTTACGATGAAATACTAATATTGCCATCGCAATTGTAATATTTCTGAAATATGAAAATGACAAAGTACACTGATTTGGGACATTATATTGAGAAGTTATTGAAAATGAACTAATATTTTCATAATGTAATTTTTTTTCATATCATCATGGTAGCTAAATTTCGAAGAACAATATGTTAAATTATCAATATATGACATCGGATGTTTTAATTCTTGTTTTACACACAATCGGATTAAGTCAGTTATATATCATTTTATTCCTGTATGTGGTTGCGTTTTCCTATAAATAATGCCATAAAACCAAGGCACTGGACGACCTTTCATGCCTAATGACGAAAAAAAGTGTCTAATAGCATTCATTCTGAAAGAATGGAAGGTGAGCAATTATGCTGAGAAGCTTCAAGGGAATGACGAATTCTTCGCCTGGGAGGATATTTGTATATTCTTAAGTGTCTGCATAGGAGCAAGGCGAAGTAGTAACTGTTTTCCACACAGGAGGAAGCTGACACAAAATTCATCCATGCTTTATCTCACTCTTCACTCTTCAATTGATTCTACGATTACGATTTGTTTGACCTTCTCTTAGGGTCTCCAGCAGAGAGTTCTCTTCGATACAGTGGTGGAACAACAAACGACTTATTGATGTGAGGAATGTGATATTGGAAGTTGGAGGAGAATATTGCTAAGTACTATATGCTGTGTTTGCATTCAGTGGATGTACCATGACAAGTGCTTTCATGAGAAGTGGCAAGATACCTCCCTTGAAATTCCTGAAGCACCTCTCTGATTTTTTATTGGTCATTGGTAGAGCTCTCACGTCGTGATCGGAAGTTCATGCGTTCGAGCCCCGTGCTCGCAGCCGGCCTCGTCAGACCTAAAACGTTAAGATAGGTAGTTGTTGCTCCTTCATTAAGAGCTCGGCATTTAGAAGTGAGAATCACGGTTTATTTTTTTAAAGTATGACCTTAAAAAGGATCTCGTGTTGCAGCATTTGTGGCATTTGTTGCACGCCAACGAACCTCCACTGCTAAAAGCCATGAATGCTAAGCATACATATAAATTTGCAGCCCTTCACAAGCATTGCAACGTCTCAATATGAGTGAAATATTTCAGCAGGACGAAAAAACAGAAAATAATCAACCAATATAAATAGGCAAAGTTTCATGGTGTAAGCGTAATCATAAAATAAAAAACAAACAAATACAAATCGAGTGTAGGGCAACACAGACGTCCGACAAAAGCGAAAGCAGGATAGTGCCATGGAGGAATAAGTATCCTCTGATGACCGGTTACACCTACATTACCATTAATCCTTACTCAGCGACGTTAAGGATTAATATAAGTGCGAATAAAACAACGTTCTGAATAAATGCACATGTTTGGTTGGTAAATTAAAAATTAAACACACTGATACCTATTGTAGTAATGTTCAACATGCGAGTCAAAGGCAATCGCATGGTCACATAAAATTGACATCCACGTGCTTTGAGTCATGCGACCAGCTAAATATAGACATGAGTTTTGATGCACTAAAAGTGCATATCACAAGGCAAGGAATTATTCAATCAATTGTTTAATGCAACTTTTGAAAACAAATCCTACTCACCACATTTTTCTGTAGGAGACCCAAATATGTCTTTATTTTTTAAGGATATAGTTAGAAAAAATATATATGGAAACTTTAACTGAAATTGCACTCTTTTTACCACCGATTAATACAAAATTTATTCTAGTACAAAAACCCATCCTCCCACGTTTCAAGCAACCGAGGTTTGATAAAAATGTATGCAAATATTTCCTCAAAATATTTGACCGCAAGCCCTTATGCTATGCATTTAAAAATGGTACATAAATATAATGCCATTTCCCAACAAAGCTACTGTACACAACTGATATGTCATGACGTCATTTTTCATTGTGACGTCATTGACCTGTAGATGCATTTAGGTACTTTTCTATACAGCTCTGTCAATTTTCCTAGGTTTCCTTAACGTCGTGAGTAGTCCGAATAAATAAACGGATACCCGTAGTGAAATCTAGGTGAAGATGACAACAAGTCTACAAAGGATATAAAAAAATCAACATCAATCAACATATGATGTAGTGATAATTTGCAAACAAGGTCATCATTAGCGACCATAGAATTTGCGAAATGATGACTTTAAATGAGATTCGCTATAACCCTGCAACATTAATATTTTTTGTTAGTAGTTGGCCTCGCTTTAAAAAAGTTCTCATATGCATAGCAAGCTTTTGCGTATCGAATCAACTGGGAGATATACACAGCATAAGCAGTTGATAGTGGTATATTACTATATAGAGAAGGGAATTGTAAAGTTAAAATCACCACGTTTATCACATAATGCAAATACAACGAATATTGATCAATCTCTTAATTAAGTCCTTAATAGAATACAAAAACAAGAGGTTCACTTTCACCTGTTTATGGTGAGTATATCTCCCAGTTGATTCGATACGCAAGAGGATGCTATGCCTATTAGGACTTTTTAAATCGAGGCCAACTTTAATCAAGTTGCTGCTGCAGATTTATAACAAATCTTGTTTAAAGTCATCATTTCGCAAATTTTATGGTCGCTATAATGACCTTGTTTGCGATTACAAATTATCACTATGTCATATGTTAACTGATTTGTTTTATACCTTCGTTAGACTGTTATTTTTCTACTAGATTTGTCGGCGGGTAACCAAGTTTACTTTATTTCGACAAAGGGCTCACGGCAAGTGTGACCGGTCAGTAGAGGATGCTTACTCCACCACTGTATCTGATCTTGCCTGCGCTCTTATTGGAGATATGTGTTGCCGTACACTCGATTTTGATAGGTATTTTTTAAAGATTATGATTACGTTTAACACGATGTTCACTTCGCCAATTTGTATTCTGCCGTTGATATCCATGTTTCCAGCAGCAGAGTTTGTTTTTGCGTCAATTATTTTCGAGATAATAAAACCATAGAAAACCATCTTTTTTACAACTGTTTTATTTCAAAGGTTTTTAAATTCTTTACCAATGTAGTTGAATGACAAAGAAATGAAAATCCCACTCTCAGAAATAAGTTCACAGATGAGAAAACACTATACAGAGAAAAATAGTATCTTTTGTCAAATAGTTGGTCCAGGACCAAGATTGTATACCTATGGCTCAACGTCCTCAATCGTGTAAAATAATACTAACCATCGCTAAATACAGGTATAACTTAAAATTTTACGCTACATTGTAATCAGCTCAGTTGATTCAATACGCAAGAGCATGCAATGCGTATAATGACTTTTTAAAGCGAGGCTGACTACTAACAAAAATGATATTGCAGGGTTATAACGAATCTCGTTTAAAGTCGTCATTTCGCAAATTCTACGGTCGCTATAATGACCTTGTTTGCGATTACAAATTATCACTAAATCATATGTTGACTGATTTGTTTCATACCCTTTGTTAGACTGTCATTTTCTTACTAGATTTGACTACGAGTAATCCCATCTACTTTATTTGGACTAAGTGCTCACGGCGGGTGTGACCGGTCAGTGGAGGATGTTTACTCCTCCATGGCATCTGATCCTACCTTCGCTTTTGTCGGAGGTCCGTGTTGCCCTACACTCGATTTGGTATATGCCTTTTGGATTATGATTACGTTTGACACGATGTTAACTTCGCCTTTTTGTACAATACCGACTCGTCTCTAACAGAATATCAATGTCAAAAAGTTTTATTTCATCTTTCATTGTCCATTCCGGTTTTGCAATTGAGCGATTATCTCAATGTTTCGTAGATTGTTGATGGACCCAATTCACCCAGCTCTTGATACCTGTTTTGTGTATCAGAACTACCAGATGTGGTTGATCGATTCATTGTTCCTGCCTGAGCGCCAATGCTTGCAAGATGTGTATTTTCCCTGTGTCTTTCCAATTGTCTTTTTCTGTAAAGACACACGGAAATATATGTAAATTTTGTAAATATGTCGATCTTATTCATATGCGAAATAGGACCACGCATTCAAACATCCGTATGGAACATGTTACAGTAACTAAAATAACTACAAAACAGGCCCATGGGCCACATTGCTCACCTTAAACATTTGCTTTAGCTCAGTATTTTTTTTTAAACATTATGTTATCAATCTTTATTGCAATAAAATATTTTGATCACACATATTATGAACCCAAAATAACAAAGGATCACAACATAACTGAACATACATTTTCATAACATGGAGAAGCTGTATTACCAATATGATTAACGTGATCGTCCTGATATGTATACGATCAATGTCACAATTTCATTTATTACCTAATTGAAGGGTTTTTGTTGTTTTATTGGATATTAAATATTTCTAGCTATTTTGTGTGTCTATTGGACCGCTGGTCAATAGTTTTTGAATTTTGGACCTGCGATCTATTGACTGGCATATTGAGGGAATCTGATGTATTGCTAACTACGACGTTCGTAACGTAACGTAATGCAATAGACTTCAAATGAACGCACCATAGAGTACAATCGTAATGGAAATTTTACAATGATTTAAAAGTGCATGTATATATACTTTTCCCACGTTAAAAAAATGAGCACTAACAAATATATACATGTAATTAGGTATTAGAACAATTATTTAATGTCTGATCAGTCAATGGATCCGAATATTTTCCCTCTGTATTGGGAACAGCTCAATGCACGTTATATTGTCGTCGGCTGGCGCCTCGGGCAATATAACGTGCATTGAGCTGTTCCCAGTACCTCGGGAAAACATTCCGGTCTATTGACTGATCAGACATTAAATAACTGTAGAATATCATGCTATGGTATGAAACCTGGCCACAAGAAATCTATATAAAAGATCTAAAGATCTAAATATTTGAGGAAATATTAATTAGGTAAATTATTTCAAAAACAAAGAAAAATAGTTACAAGGTCAAACCCAACTGTATCCTGCATCACTAAATCTTGCCTTAATGAATATACATGTATATATAGAAATATGGGAGTCCTATTTTGAATAGGTACGATGATACTTAACAGGTTATATCGTCTAAGTAGGCCAAAGTAGGGGATCATACGTTTAACTGAAAAGTCTAGATACATAAGATTTGAAAGATTTACATCAAATTGTTCAGAACATTTGATAAATCAGATTTTTTTTTTATCAAAAGTAGATTTAACTTCCAGTTTAACTTAAATGGTCCAAGATCACACAACATTGTATCAAATTAAAACAAATGACTTGTCAAGAATGAGTAAAGAATTATGAAAGCACCGGCTCAAATAGTCCAAAAATATCTTAAAAGAATTTTCCTATGCTTCAGATTACAAAACTTTGATTTTCTACAATGAATTTACACTTCCCCCCGAAGATAATTGATTTCACCCTATCAGATAGCTGTCAACCAAATATCAACTTTTCTAAGTGAATGCTTCTTGGGAAAATTGTCTCCATATATCAGCATGTAAAAGTTAAACTGATCCATAACTATTACCCCATTATATCTCCAGGAGCTATGATAAAAAGACTTATGGATTTTCTTGATGACTTAAGAGTGAGATCTTTTGAAAGTGAAGTATACATTGAACGTAAGCTTTTGAACTCCTATTGTCGTCGCAAGTACCCCTGGGGCCATGGTTTTGACAAATTTCAATATGGACTATGTCAGTACGTTTCCTTATAAATATAAACTTTTCTGGCCATGTGGTCGTTGAAAAGATTATCAAATATTCTATCCACATATTCGAATGTAAAACTCTCCACTATTATTGAAACACTCTATTCCCGGAGGCTATGCCTTTATACTAACTGGAATTTGTCAAATGGGTTTGGAAAAGATGAACATATGAGAAGTTAAGGGCCGGTCAGAGAGACGAAATGTAATCCAAAAAGCTCACGTGAGCTGTCAACTCAGGTGAGCTATGAAAATTACAGTGCACTATACCAAATTGAAAAAATGGACGGAACTTTTAAAACGCTTGAGGTGGGATCAGTAAGTAAATGCAGACCTCTTGGAACAATAGAAATGGGATGATGCATCTAAGAGAAGGATGTAACCCATTTTGACCAGTGATTTTTGTATATTGTTTAACATACCCCTCGAGAATTATCCACTCATATGGAGACGTCACCATTGCCAGCGAAGGGATGCAAAATATAAGCTCATGTTCGGTGCTTATAAATGACTTTTGAGGAGGGAGAGATCTTTTTAGTTGCACACCTGCTGTGACACGGATCCTAGGTTTTGCGATCTTATCTAAAGGGCAGCCCCATTCAGTCGCCGTTTACGGCAATCAAGGAGCACTGAGCACCGATTCTAACATAGACTCGTTAATGTGTAACGTTCAAACTTCTTTAACATTTTGCTGTGATATGGAATAAACATTTCTGTGTTATTCTGTGTTATTTTCTTCTTGTGGTTCAATTTTACTCAATTGTATGAATCTAAACATATCTGTTCAAAAGTGTGAATATTTTCAGAAGATTTACATGTAGATATGTATTTAGAACGAACCTGTTCATACAAGTGTAGGTAACCAACACTGCAATCACTATTACACAAACGCTCAGTGCCGCTAGGATACCATAAAAGCTGGAGGACTCCGAATTATCGGTTACCTTTTCAACTATAAATAAGATACACGGCAATTAGTTGTAATCAAAAATTTAGAATAATCAGTTTTGGGGATATTTGCTAGCTTGTTTGCAGATGTCTACACAACATAATAATTACAATAATTAAGTCCATGTTGTCAGACAACGTAAAAATCCAAATTCTTCACAGATAGGGCATAATTTGACCTAACATTTGAACCATCGATTATTAATGGTTTACGTGATAAAGCCCTCCTATTTTGAAATATGATTGTAATATATTTGATAATCAGGTGGAATATTGAGATGCATATTTTGATGCTAAAATTTACAATGTGTTGTGATAATCAAACCTTTCAGTTTATTTTACGGGATGAAAAAGTAATTTAGATATCATCCATAATGTAACCTTGTTGAAAAAAAGATAACATTCGCAAAAACTGTGCTGGTCATTAACTTAACAAGTACCGCAACGTTATTCCTTGACATTTCGATCGTGTTCTATCGTGCGTGTATCCTATCGTACGTGCGTGTATCCTATCGTATCGTGTATTAGGTTTCCGTTTTCATATCGTGTTTTGCTGTTTATCCGGGTCTATCGTGTATCGTGTTTGGCGTGTATCAGGTTTTTCCGTTTATCATAATCGTGTATCTTCGGAAACTATCCGGATCATAATTTAAATCTAAGGAAAAGTACACACTTTCCGAAAGCTTCATTTCGTTTTGTCTAAGAAGCTATTTTTAGGAATCGAGGAAAGACAAAACAATAAAGCTGGCTATTATAAGATGCAGACGAAGTATAGCTTATCCATAAGCTTGCCGACTAACAATTTCTTTTCATGATAATTTTAAGAAAGTAGATATAATCAGAATAATGTACTCACATAAGTCGACGATTATAGAGTGTATCTTCCTCAATTCACTGTTTTAATTAGGGGAGAGGTTATTATCATACCACAGATCTTTATCTATTCATTTGATAGTCAATACCTGCCTTTAGAAGATGGGAGAATATATCAGGTAAATTTGCATTAAAGCGGTAAAAAAATCACGTAAACAATATTTCAAGGTATAATATGGATTGTCCTATTTCTGAATTCAAGGATTATTCCGTTTCAAGCTCATTGG
>CAJDSM010029251.1:1256-14942 GCA_903981925.1 Ostrea lurida
ACAAATGGCAATGAAGCATTGTACAAAGTTATAAAAAGCTTCAAGGCTATTTGAAAAGCGGTGTCGGAGAAGTGTTCACAAGATTTTGTGACAGACAGACGGCCAAAAAGTACAAAAAACAATATGTCGATCTCCCCCTGGAAGAGGGAGGCTTCCAGGGGAGACATAAATAGTTTGTCATGTATCAAATTTTTTGTGTTAAAATTAAACACACCAAGAACACCAGGACAGTATTGCTATATCATGTTAGCTTAACACTATAGGCAATAACTATAAGATAGTACTAGGTCTAATGCATGTTATCCAAGCATCAAATATTCAAGCTGGGTGGGATCATATTTATAGCCCAACATTCAATTTGCCTCTAAATGGCTTTTTTTTAGGAATTTTTGTCAAATACCCCCCTCTTCAGCCCTCTAGCGCCAATCAAGTCATCTTGGTGCATCCTCTTGCACCCTAACAGCTGTAGCGGAAGATCAGGAATCTGTCATGGTACAATTATGGACAGAGATATTCAAACCCACAACTAAATGTCAAAACTTAAAAACCGAGAAATATTGGGGAAATTTATAAGCATTAGCAATTAATTTATGAAATCAAACCTCATCTTCCGTCCCGGTGTATTCCGTTTTGGCACCTCCAACCTCGCCTGAGTCGCCGTAATCCCAGTGATTCCTGATGATGATTTCGAAGATAAGTACGCCCAAAACCCCTCGCTCTTTGCATGCGTACACGGCCCAACCACGGACCCACACGGGGGACACGACACGAAACCACCGGCCGGGATAAAAAAAAAATAAAGGACAGCACCTTTTAATCCAGATTATTCGTTTATCTACAGTATATTCTCGAATTCTCTAGCGACTGAGCTGCCGAACTAGTCATTCGTCAACAAACACTAACGCACACAGCTTCGCCATTTAATTAACCAGAGAAATGTTCCTATGTTTCATGTTTACATACAGGAAAGAGAATTACTAAAAACAAATGCCTCCAGCGCTGCGCCCAAAGGCCCCCTTCGCTGCATCTGTGAGTAGGCACGCCACTCAAGGTTAGCCAACCAGGCACCTACTTTAATGACACAATCCAGATTAACTTGACTTGTGAGTTATCACGCGTTTATGTTGTCCTTGCCTCTCGATGTTTATTACTTACATCGCCCGGATTCCCTCGCTAATTATGGTCCTGACTCGTGGCATAGGTTGCGAGGCCGCTGTGACCTCAGTGACAGCACGCTTTGAGATGGATAGAGTAGCCTAGCTTCTTTCTCGAATGATCCGAGTTCACACTGAGGTGGCAGGAATCCTCCATAGCATACAGCATCGCAACACTTCTGCCGTGTCCCCCGGTGTGCTCCGATACTATCAGGCGTACGCAATATAGTCGGCTCCAACCGATCTACGGTTATAGGCTATCCTCAACACGAAGCCATACAATTGACCAAGGTCAACCATAGGCTAGCGGAATCCTCGTCTTTTGTTGGGTGACCCCCGGGCAATCTATCGTCAAGACGGACATGCCTATTGGACGCTTACCGACTTTGATATCGTACGTACTAGATAATTGACCTGACGCCGTATTAGTCTCCACCTCTTGACATCCAGGTCGCGGGATCCGTTCACCACCAGGCGGTCTAGATCGTAATTGTTTATGGACCCCAACCCCGTGGAAGGGCAGTGCTACGTGCGGTTTCGGTGTCGTAACTATCCACAGGCAGGTGTGAGTGGACACAGGAGGGGCCTCCGCCCCTTGACTTGTACCCGTGCTTGGCAGCAACCCCAAAAGATCAGGATGCCGGTTCGCGCGTATTAACAGCTCGACCTCAATTTGCTGGATTTAGCGCGACCTGTTTCCGAATGTCCGCCACGTCTTGGGGCACCTGCGGAACAGCGCCATACCACCTCAGAAAGAAAAGCAAACGCTAACTGTCTCAGCTATAGATTCTAATCGATTCAGTGCGTGGTCGCGCCGCGTGCCAACCTCCTCATACCTTATCCTCACTTGCTTACGCAACTTACTCCGAACGGTCGCGTCTTAATCGGCCGGCTATGGGTTCAGTAGTCCTAAACAAGCGCTGGCTCAGTACGGTACTGCGCCCTCATCAATCGGGCTGGTCGAAACTTACCGTTGAACGACCTATACGATCACCTTTATGGTCCTACCACTCGCACGTTCGATTCCACCACCTGAACAGCTCAAACGCATAGGGAATGTACCGAAAAACACCGCAGCAGCGGTGCCGAGATAGTTCAGGCAACACTTATTACAAATCATAAGGCTAAGCTGAAGGTGCGGGACGCTCCCTCTCATCAACGAAACCCTTGATGGCGACCCCAAAAACTTGCGTTTTCCAAGGGAACCGCTCTGTGTGTGTTCTCTCGCGACTGCCTTTCACTTGCCGCGCAATCGTAGTAGGTGTCACACTCTAGTCTTCGCATGATTGTCGTTAGGTGCTGTGAGATATGGTCGGCCCAGAAATTATACACTTTAAAATGTCAGAGTGGAACGACACAAATAAAAATCATAGAGCAAGACGCCGATAAGCCAGAAGAACGGCCGGAAGAAGGCTCGTGCATAGAAGTCACCGCCAACGTATATTGTGGCCGAGGATAAGGATCCAACCAGTGAGGCTGGACCTTTTTTCCGAGGTACACTCACATCGGCCCTAGGTGTCAAGTGGACGAACCTTTTGATCTGCGGCGGGCACCTATCTATTTCGACTAAACTACTAATTCATCTACTCCTGCCCGTTGGGACCCGTACCAGAAAAACATGCTCGCTGTCGGGCGGCTACGCAATCACGAGGAGCTCCTATGCTCAACTTACGACCCACGCCGTAATGGCAGGAAGTACATCCGGCGCTCCTCTGCCATCATCAAAGTGGGTCTGCACAGATGGTATGACCATGCTCATTGTTTCTATGCAATCAGACTAGGTGATTCGCAATCTGCATCACCCCCGTACCCAAGCACGCGAGGATTTCAAACTTCTCATGACCGCTGTAATCACACGATAGTCCTGTCCAGACCCCAACCGCGCAACGTATCAGGCTAAATCAAGCCTTGCCCCTGTTGGCCCACCGGGCGTTCAACAAGGTGTGACGATCGCCTATAGTAGGGCAGAAACCTGTATTCACCAGGAGTATTGAAGCGCGTCAAGACCTAAACCTCTCGCCGGCTTCCCGGGCCCATCGCACCGTCAGAAGAATTATCAACTGAAGGGTTGTGAGAGGCGAGTAAAAATATGCCCTGTAAGCTTTAGGGTTAGACATGCCGGACGTGAAATGGCCGGGAGGTGATCCCGTCCGGAAGGAGTGATTATTGAGACCGAATGGCGGGGTCGGCCCCGCCTCCCGCGAGAAGGACCGGTAAGCTCCGAGTCGATCCTTCACTTCGTTACCTATCCGAGTGGATGACTCGTCTTAAAAAAGCTGGAGTGTTCGCTGTCCCTAATCGAAATTTGGTCAGCGGGCGGTTTTGCCCGTGCGTCATACAGCCAGGCGACGAGGCCGCGCAGAGAAGGTAACCTAACACTATATGCAAGTAGGCGGAGCAAGTTTCCTCCCTTGGATCCAGTGCGACCTGTCTCCGCATCATATTTCCTTTATTTTCAGCAGAACAACTACGCAATGTGCGTTTAACGGGCCTATAGGTTTTCTCCTCGAAACCTTCGCGCAGACTGTTGAGCACGAGGGTTACAATCGACACACCATAGCCCATACCACGCCAGCCGCATTTAGGATTACTCTCCACACTCATGGATCGGTATTGTAGCGCAAACATATCAATACAAAAGTGCGTGCCTTTACAATAAAATCAAGGAGACAGCACAAGAATGCAACGCCGCACGGCGTATTGACATAATAGGAAATGTAAAAAGAACCCGAGAAAAAAAAAAAAAAAACAAACACCCAAGGGAAAAGAAACCGGACGCGACTAATTTCTCACCCACTTCTGATGTTTTGACTAAAAATGACACAAGCGCAAGGATTCCCTGGGCCCATATAATAGAAAGCGTACGATAGGTTGAACTATTTATGAGTAGCGGGGAAAAGACCTCGTCTTTTGTAACTATAGTATTGTGCGAAGACCCAACTCATCGATAAGACGTGGCAAAGACATTGTTTACATTGGCTTCGCGACGCCTTCAAAGGCGGCGTTTTGTGCATGCGTGCGGAATACTTTCCAGAAACCGATATAGGGTCAAAAATCATTTTACCGCAAAACGCCTGGAAAAGAAAGAAAACCCTATCGCGGACACACCACTGTTTAGCGCATTGTCCTACTCCAAACTGGACTTTGCTGTTCTATAACTGACTTGTAGTTAACAGGCCGAAAAGTCCAAAAGAAGCCGGGACCTCCCATATATTCGGAGACTATCGACGCAACTGTCCCTTTCCGCCACCACGAAATATTCCTCCTCTCAGCTCTCAGGTTCAATCGATTGCCAATATAGGAGCCGCCCCTATTAGCCCCCGGGGGATAGTGCGAAACGTTAGCTGCGGCGTCGTCGAAAGACAAGTCGCTTAATAGGGGAGATTTCTAACATTAGAGCTTCCCTTGCCTAACAAAACCACAACCAACTGTGGCTGTGCAGACTTATACCTACGGTTAATGGAATATCCACACAACGTGTAAATACTATCGCTGTGAAGAGGGCTTTTATAATGAAGATTCAGCTTTGGTTTCCAATATTCAGAGAAGATTGAAGCTTCTCCGCGCCGTCTCCCGCGCTAGTTGACATCCCGGTTGGCTGTTTTGCATGTCGGTCGGTCGCAAATATTTGAGAGAGATAGAAGAGCATTCTTTCTATTTCTCCTGCACAATCCAACCAGTGGCGTGAGGTTTATATGTGTTGCCGGGGAAGGGAGCCTATATCTCCACAGAAAAAAAGTATCATCAGATCCCTTGAGGTTGGCGCCCGACACTTGTATATGCTATTCCCCCGGAAGGTGCCAACACCTTACGGAAATTCTCCAGAACTATACAGACAAAGACCATTTCACCTGATAGTGTAAAGATTTTGGACCTGAGCTTTTCTAGGACAGCCCTGTCATATAGGGGTGGTCTTTTCGAGAAGATTTTAATGCCCAAATGACAACTCACCACTATTGGTTGTATTTTGCACGTGATTCTCTTATCTTCCCATTTGGGGAAATGGGGGCAAGCTTGGTTCCTTTCTATTATGCGAAACACCACACTTGATCCTCTTCTCCCGAGCTCACCGATATCAATGGATCACCGCCTCGCTGTACACTGATGGCCACTTCACATTGTCGCATCATAGCTATCAATGAGCTAGACGCCTTTTTGGACGAAAAGCCAAGGAGCTGTTTGCAAACACCCATACGGTTGCCGAAGTGTTGGCTTTTAAAAGTTTCTGTGCCCCTACATTACGACTAGGACACTCATCCGAGCGGTGAAATCGAACATGTATGCTGGACAAAGAACGGTTTATCATCCACCTGCAATACACTCGTGAGACCCTAGGCACGAGCAGAATAGATTTCAAAGATGAGCTTGAAGGAGCCCCTGCTTCCGGACTAGACGGCAAAGCAATTTTGTCAGTGGGGTGACTATCCTAGATTTGACTTCCTTCTGTGTAATTTAATACCCGAGAATCCGGTCTCTTCCAGCGGTATCTTACCAGCGTGGTAGCTGAAAGAGAGGGAATATAGCTATCTGTTTGCTGGTGGCCTGGCACATAGAGTGTCTCACTTCTCGTACCCATATCATCTTACGCAGGTACTCGCCGATGAAGTCATAACCAGGCACTCCCTCAACGACAAAATAAACGCCATCACCTGTGCTTCCGTCCACGTGGTCGTGGTCGCATATGATACTAGAGGTCCTCAACGGACGAAAAGTGGACCACTAGATCGCAACGATCCTACTGAATACTAGAGTACTCTCAAAACCAGGTCCTGCCCGGAGCCTTACCCATGCGAGACAATCTAGGGTCTACTAATTTTCTATTGTTCGTCCTAACTCAGAAGAATACCAAAATTGTGAGCAATCATGCTGACTATTCATTTAACCTTTCTTGACTAGTATATGAATTATGCTGACCTGCCAGTCTAAATGTGAGGAAGTATGCCGAATTGTGGACAAGGAGCAACGTTGTCTTTACTCCTCAAGGAAAGAATGCGTGGATATGAAATACATGTGATCCTCCAGCTGGTTTCGACCCTGCTAATAAACCTGATGTATAGATACAAAACCCAATAGCGCAGCCTCCGTAGAGATCGGTTAATGACTGAACACCGTCATTGGTCAATAACACCCTAATCCTCGGCAGGCGTAAAGACCTACTAGGCCGTGAGTCCTTGCTGGAGTGGACAACTGCCCCTCTACTCTGTTCAACCCAGAGATAGCACTTTACATCTACTCGACGTTCCCCACTCTGCAACCGCCGGTCTACATATGTATGGCCAGCTGTCTTCTGTGAATTCGCGACTTATGAGTGTTCTTTTGTTGTCTTATTTTGCCTCTCCTCGACAGATGACATGTGGTTGCCCCGCCCTCTCTTGTGTAGAAGAGGGCGGTGCCATAATAATCTTCAACATAGATCACGCAGTTCAGCTGATTCCATATTATCGTAGGTACTCCCGCGATACATGCGGAATCTTCGCGCTGTTCCTTCTATCATATACCGATGAGAGTATCTTTGGAGTATGACAATAACTGCCCCGTAACCGGTTGTCCCTTTTGAGTCATGTCAGCTCGTTGCATGTCAACCGTGAGGAATTGTTATCCGTATACTGTGCGATGTAATGGATATGTACCAATTATACCTTTTGGATACCCTTACCTCCCAGAAACATGCAGTGTCGCGTAGCATCTTCTCTCTCTCATGAAGAACGATTACATAATGCACTGCCTTGTCTAAAATACCTCAACAAAATGTACATAACTGCCATGTGAGTGGAATATTCGCAAGAGGAGGACATGGAAGACACATAAATCAATCCATCACTCATATTAGTCCGGCCTCTGAACGAACATTGCAAGGGGATGCTGAACCTATTCTAACCCGGGTCTGGAAGGGATTCATGATCTATGAAGTCAGTGCATATGGAACAGACAAAAATCATATCAGAAATATGCACAGCAATAGTACAAATGTATGACCTCTTTGCAAAACGAACTGCTCTGTTTGAAAGAATCATGTGATAATATATAACCGACCATTACCCCGCTCTGCCGTTATTTCTTTCGAGAGTAACTAGTCTACTCTTGTCTTTCTTTTGCGTCAGCTCTAAACCCTAGATGGTTACGATCACGTCTGCAAGGTTTCTTGTCTATGGCTGATTTCTTCATTCAAGGCAAACCGCTTTAGAAGTACTCCGCTTCTCCTTATTTCAAAGTGATTTTATCTCGAGCATGACATATTGCTGCACTTTACTCTGTTATAGCCGAGAAAATAATCTCCTTCGTAGTTAATTAACACAAATCGACTTTCGAATAATTTCTCTAAAGTGGACGGGATGTAAACGATTTAAGGGCTCTCCTGCATTGCACCTACGGAACTCTGCCGGTAATACTTCTAGGGAGGCTTATAAGGTCTGGACTCCGCGGCTTAAAACAGAGGACCCATCATGAACACGCTAAGACGTGATTTATAAGCATCATAGTTATAAGGAATAAAATACATGGTAACCAAATATTCCAATGTTCAGTAATTCCACCAGGCAAATCGCTGAAAGAATATGGCTAAATTAAAGTACAAAACATTACCATGAAAACACCATCGGCGAGGGTCATCAAAGCAAGGATTAAACACGTACCCCGCGGGTTCCACTTGCGTGTATCATCGGGGTACCAAAACTTCTCATATTCAATTATCTCGATCACATACTCAGTGCTGGTCCCACATCCGATCTCATGTGTGAGCTTATTCATTCACTGCCGGGAAACAGAGGATGAAACTATTCCCTTTTTTTTTACAATAGGAGATGCAAGTGGGAGCGAATTTTGCGATAGTAGCTGGTAGTCTATCATCGATGCCGGTGGTAGATACTCTCTTACTTTCGACCAGCCTGTACAATACTCCAAGATTTAAGATCGAAATCCTAGTTGTCGGACATATTAACGAAGACATGCCTTCCATAATCTCAACACGCGCGATGCTTCTTCGCGGTATGATAAGAGCTGTCCTGTAACAGCACACCATCATTCGACAACCCTCCTCATGCCATTACCTATGCAAAAAAAAAAGCGTGCAATACCAGTTGAACCAGCCATCGGGGCGGGTTATACTACTGCTGTACAGACAAGATTCATGGGAAGAACTTACCATTATTTTCAAAATGCCAAGTTAGTGAACAATTATCTGCCGATTCAGAATTTGGATACCAAAACAATGAATTGTGTCAAAACAAAGGTGCGTACCATCTATCCTTCTGTGTTTTATAAACCAGAAGTGACAAGTTAATTCATGGGTTACATGAGGAATATGTTTTGCTTCCAGCTTACATTTTGTCTTTGTAAAGTTCATAATTGCAAATGTACATGTATTATTTTTAAAACGAACTTGGCATCAATTTCACATTTGGTAATCGTGCGTATACTCCAACTGCTCTTCAACAGAAAAAAAAATCTTCAGTATTAAACACATGTCCATTAATACCCCCAGTCAATGGGAGGGATGGGTATGAGTTATCATGATTATAATGGATTCCAAAACTTCACAGAAACATTTTCAAACAAAGATCAACGCTGGATCCGGCAAATGTTCTACCAAGTCCCAATCTTTCTTCCTCACCAAAATATTGACAGCTGTGAAGGAGAAACGTAAGAAGTATTGTGCAGAAGCACGTGTCAGAAGTGGTGTAAATCAAATGTGGATTCTAAAATTTTCTTTTTAAAAATTTTTAATAGATATAGAATCACAGTCAGCATCAAAACGTACGACTTTTAAACACTTTACGCAACCATTCCCCACAAGAAATTAAAGAGTATACTTTTTAACATTATAGACAGTGGCTTTACTGTTTGTTATCTTCATCTTTTGTTTAAGAAGTATTCATATCTAGTGATCAGTTGTTCACAAAAATAACTTTGTAGATACTACTCTCATTCTAAGCACAAGTATCATGAAGTTGATATTAAAACGATGGTTCTCATTTACAAATATCTTTGTACTATTTGGTGATCAGGTCCTATAACAGTCTGTTGGAATTCTTATGGGCACGATTTGTACTCCTTTTTAGCCGACATGTTTTATATTCTTACGAGACAGAATTTATTCAAAAGTTTCTATGGGAGAAGAAAAAAATGTCTAACTGTGGCCTTTAACTCGACCTTTAGATACATGTATATCGCCGACGTTTCATTCATATGTCGATTCGATTATGTCCAACGGCGAACTCGAAATCAAAAGACACCCACAGTGTTTTGCTTGTACTTCGATGTTTTATTGAGCATAGACATAAACGGCAAACTAACAATTCAACTTTTTAACAAACGGGATGATTTCAGATTCTCCATCAACTTCTCATATTTTGTAGCAACATTCCAATTATCACTTTCATATGGTGTTTATGTATCTCAATTTGTTCTGCATATGATCAGTTTTCATATGGAGGCGGACTATTGACAAACAATTTGTGTTTGCAGGGGTTTCAACACTCGTGTTTAAAGTCAACATTTCGCAAATGCTACGGTCGTTATAACAATCTGGTTGTCAATGGGTCAAATACTGTCTGGTGTGTCTCATGCCAATTGTTAAGTCTTTCTTTATACACTAATTTTGACTACGGATTCACTGAGTACTGCCGTTTACCCTAATCTAGATATAGGGCTCACGGCGGGTGTAACCGATCGACATGGGATGCTTACTCCTCCTAGGCACCTGATCCCACCTCTAGTATATCCATGGGTTCGTATTTGCCCAACTCACAATTTGTATTCCGTATAGGATTTATTAGATTGATCACTGTTCGTTATCTTCTCCTTTTCATTTTTGCAGTTTTGTGTTGTGCACACTGCAAATCTATCCATAGTGTGCCCAAATCTTGTTTTGTATTCTGATTGGGACTTACGAGATTGATCATGTTAGTTATCTCCGCCTGTTCATGTGGACCCCAAAAACTATTAATAAGTCCAAAAATTCGTTATTAGTCTGCCAATCATCCTAATCAATAATGGATATGAAGTCAGCTTTTGTATTGTCGTTCCTTGGTATCCAAATAATATCTAGGGATATTGCTTTGAAAATACACTTGGGGAAAATGCTGAAAGCTAAACCTCAGTGATGAGACTTTAAGCATGCTGCCTTTTCTTGAACTGATTTTCACTAGTTTTGGTTGATCAGGATGTCCACACCGCCGCCACCACTTGGCTGGTTAAAAAATATAATTCAATTTCAATCGCTTTTAATTTTCCCCATGCGGAACTCATCAATGATTGGAATTTTGACCACATCTGATGTACAACTTTTTCGCCTACTTCCACATGCAGTATCTGCACCTGCGGCAATATTGCTAGCATCTGAAAATAGAAGAACAGAAGGCAGAGATTCTCTCATTCAGTGTTTTTAGTTCATGTTTGTTAAATGTTTTGACCAAAGTTGTAATTCTGCTTCGACCATATCTGGCAAATGAAGATTCAAAATATTGTCCCAATGGGCACTATTTTCTATAACTAAGTAAAAGAAAAGTTTTGTCAGTAAGCTGCAAAGGTGACCAAAAGCAAGTGATAGAATAATTTGTCCAACAGATTTTGCTGATTCGCGAGCTGTGAAAAGCAGAAAAGAATTATAACCAGGGACTCCACAGTGTTTTGTTATTCTTGTAATAGGAATAAGCAATGTAAGTCTTCCTAAACAAACCAAACAAATCGACCGCAAAGGCTGAAATTACCAAATTGTACAAATGCTTTTGCACGCACAAACTCACTATGTATAAATTGAGTAAAAAACATTTTAGATGAATGCGGTCTTTCCTATGTTTGGCAGAATCAATCATTTACCAATGTAGCATGAATAAAACACCATGTATTTACATCACTGTTTAATCAGTGTACAAAGTCATGGAGAAGCTATGTTTCATCTTCCCCAAAAGGTATCAACTATGATAGCACCTTACTCCTGAGCTTTTGAGCACAACTGCGCAGAATCCATACCTAAGTATTTACCGGTTCAATCCTGATCCCATCGGTGCAAAAATGTTACACATCTATATCTACTACTGAATCCTATCCAGCTGAAATATGTTGTGTCAATTCTTTTCAAAGGGTTTGGTATGGACTATATTTTGTTGCGTAGGGATTGATTGATTGATCAAAAAGTTCTAAATCTGCATGATTTTACAGTTCCTATTTTATCCAATATACCTTGTAATTGTATAACCCTTTACATGTACGTATATTTCAGCTTTCAAATTTATGATACAAGTAGTTGAAACTTGGAACTAGATGAAACATTGTAAATCAATTTGGTTGATGTATTTTCAAAATAGAACACCAATTCTTTAATTCATTTACATCACAGTCCAGAGGTATAGCTATGTTAATTTTATGAACAATAATTTTGAATATAACAGTTCATAACAAGGTAATGGCAGGCCGCCGCCCGCACCTCTGGAACATTTACCTTGCATTAGATACTAACTTTAGTGATATTACGTAACAACTTTTTGATTGTAATTCTTATTGCAAATAAAGAATGACGCCCTCTCTCTATATGAAATATTTCCTGAAGTAATCAGTAATTTACGAAAATGAATAGACATCATTTTTTAGTTGGAAGACTTTAATTTAGTTTTAATCCGAAGACTAAAGCATTAGCTACAATTAAGTCTTCATATCAATAACCTACAAGCCAAGAGATGAATCATATTAGAAATATTATCCACGCATTTATCAGATATATTTTATGAGAAAACACGATACACATGGCGGGGCAAGCTGCAATCCGCTTCAAAACAAAGGCGGGAGGGGTATTGTTTTTGCCCTCCCCTTTTTTATCATTTAAATTATTGTATATGTCACCCGGTGATCAAATTAGCGCCGTTTGCTCATTGGTTTAAAACAGGCCTATAAGTAATTCGAGGTGAATTTTGATCAGGTACCTGAACCAACAAGTAAAGTCTAAAGAACATTATTTTGTTGGCTGTATATAAAATTAAATGACTAAGAAATAAATCTTATACTTTTTCGGGTGGATATTGCAGGTCTATCAGACCGCGAGATTTTAGAGCGGGTACCAACTTTTCATCAATGCGGAGATACGCCTGCATCACCGAAAAAATATAAGAATTCACTCTTCTTATGTCAACCTTTATTACTTTTTGTGCAATAAGTCACATAATTTTAGAAGTTTTTGCGCCCCCCCCCTTTTAGCGTTTATTATCAGGGAGGGTTTGCGCCCCGCCCCCTCCCCCACTTAATGTTGCGAAAGATCTTTTTATTTCTATTTACCTTTTTTATTTTTTTTTGCTTGTTCTAATAACTTTTGAAGTTCCCCCCCCCACTTTGCTGTGATTTTCTAAGAACGTTTACCTCCTTCTCTCCCGCTTTGCAAAATCAATCGCTACGCTCTGACTTAAGTTCAAATATACGTAATGCACATTTACACGACTATGTAACAGATGTCAAGTTTTAAGGATTAAGCATTTTTTATACTCGATACCATATAGCCGCATTACATGATTGCATGGATAAAAACCCTTTTGCTTCCCATATGCCTGAAGTGCCTAATGGCAGCTACGGCACTGACCTCCTGTAATAATTTAATGTTTACGGGGTCATTAGTTGTCAATACGGGTACTGTATCGATGTCGATTCTAAAATTAACCTATACGCTAGTTTTAGTACGGCCGATTGACGCTATATATATTGATTTGATCGTATTCCTGAATTAACGTCGGAAATATCTAGGTGGAATTTTATACAAAAATAAAATAACGCGTTAGTTGCAAAGTTTTTTTCTGTATACATGTACGTCACAATCGAGCATACGTCACAATCGCGCATACGTCACAATCGCAATTGTGACATTATTCTTGGGGGAAATGGCAGATATCAACCTAGTCACCGCTAGAGCGATATGCGCAACATGCGGCCTATCCGATGAGCTGGCCCAAGAAATTGTCAGGACGCGGCGCCGACACGGACCATTTCGCTGTGTGAGGGACCTTTGGAAGGTCGAGGGTATGTCTACCACTGCAGCGGGAGTCCTTTCTTCAGTGTTCCACATCAACACTGACTCAAGCACGCGGCGTTTCCAGACAAAGAACATTTATCCTAGGGTCCCCGAAAATGGTTCACCAAGACATAAGGATAAGCATGTGCATTTTGTGGAGAAGGTTGAATCAGACAATGATCCCGGAAATGTTTCACCAAGAACCAGAAAAAAAGGTTCACAGAAAGAAGAAAAATACGGATCGCGCTCAACAAGTCGCTACAGCAAGGAGAGGCATGTGAAGTTTGTTGAACCGGACAACAAAAAAGAAATGGTATACATTGCCATCAAAAACGTTCACGGCGAAGACCACAACACTCTGGCAAGGGCGGCTCTTATACAGAAATCTCCCTCTGGTAACAAGTTGTATATTGAATGCGAGGATATTAAAGAATATCGTATCACAAGAGTTAATCCCATTAATGGCGTCAGCGGAACATCATCGGAGGCAAAAGCGGACAGCGATGCTCGCACGGAGAAAGGAAATTATCTCGGAAATTCCAA
>CAJDSM010029252.1:0-13995 GCA_903981925.1 Ostrea lurida
TTAAGCGTTTATTGGCACACGCAAACCTTTTCTTTAATCCAGTTCAAAAGAAGGACATTGAACAATGTACCTTGTAACTTAAAACTCGGTTGCGTACTTTGATTAGTATATATTTTACATAAAAAAGCATGTTCTGAGGTAATGATTATGTTGTTGTTTCTGAGTTTGATGTCAGGTATTTCAATAGTATGATACTATAACGACCATGAACTAGCTTTGAAAGCATTGTCTTAAGCATATAATGCCAAACCCGTGTGTTTGTTTGAGAAGTACATATGTATTTCAATCCATTTGCGCAGAAATGTTTTGTATGGCGACCCTAAAAATGTTTATTCACAGGTTTAAAAAAAATAAATCTTCATTATATTTTGGTTCTTATTCAACAATCTAAGAGGCCTTATGCTGAAGCCTCTTGTAGATATTAGGTCATTAGAAGCGTATAATTATGATGTAGCACACACTAAAGAAGGTAACCTCACGATTTCTCATTCTCTGCACAGAGTTGTCGGTCCTTTCTCTCCCTAATATCTCTTGTCAACCTCTGTTGTAAAAACATTTGAAATAATGACAAACACTACTGTGAATGCTCTCATTACTTGTTAAAAATATAAAAAAGAAAATAATCAAATAACTAATTTGAACAATTGAGATGCGCATAAAATACACAGAAATTGAGGTATGATATTGAAGGTTGTAATTTACCTTGCCTTTCACTGATTTAATTAGAGACCTGCTAGGCTATCTGAACAAGCCGCTGGATGACCCCTCGACAAACCACGTATCCGTACAACAGTTAGTCTCTGGATACCAGTTAGGCCTACTGCACAGAGCGAAGCTCCTTCATAAAGTTATCAGAGGAAATACGCTACCTGGTCTAGCCATCCCAGCCTTTGATTTTGTCTTCAATGTAAGAATTAGTGTGTAATTTGTAGTCATTAATAAACACAGTTTAGCCACAGGGGCTCATCACGAATTGACCCTCTCTATTCTATATTTAGTATTATTTACACAAGAGGGAATCAGAACTCCCCAAAATCGCTACCTCACATTTTCATTCGTTTCATTTTTATACAGGTCTTAATCGATGGGGGAAAGATAATACATGTATTTGTTTGCCTTGGCAATACATGTATATAAGAAGAAATAATGCATTTTCTTTAGTTTTTGAATCACAAGAACTTTTCCTCAATCACCCGAAATGGAATACACATTCTGATTGGTCAATGCTATTTCAATCACGTTAACTCGTATGTCATGTGAAAGTGAATGTTTCGCGGGGATGTGTCGTCATAGATATAGAACATGTTGTACTATGTATTAATGAACAGATTAATTTTACACTTAGAACGCTTATGAAGTATTTTCTAATGAAAAATTGTAATGCATTTATCAATTATAATTTGATATAATTCTTATAGATTTGAATAGGCGATATGGGGCAAAGCCACGCTATCGATGCTTAAGTTCACAGAGTTCTCATCAAAAGACACGTGACCCGGAAAGGGGTAGCATATCCCCTGTATCAGAATGATGTCCATTTCAAAGCCAACAAAATGGTGGACACCACTAATGTGGCCTCTTAATAACTAAAGAGATTATTTTCTGGGGTATAAAACCCTCCGACTTGTCATTAGAAGAATACGAACTCGTGATCTGTACAGAGGGAAACATTAGGGGAGTTCTGCAAGGCTAGAACTTCATACCTACCTTCGGAAATTCTTTGGGGTCACCGATTTGATCGCATTGAAGAATTCGACTATCGAAATGGAAGGTGAGACATTGACTTCTCTGGATCTAATGATGTTGTATACATAAATAACATCAGGCACAGCGCCAAGGAATTAAACCCATTCAGAGAATACAGGCTTTCCAAAGAACCAAGGAGAAGAGTATATCATTCAATTTTATATCACGTGATCACCTAGCGTCGATTCTCATTGGTTAAAACACCTTATAAGAATTGAGGTGATTTTTGATCACGTACCTGAACAACAAGTAAAGTCTAAAGAACATTATTTTGTTGCTGTAATATAAAATTAAATGATAAGAAATAAATCTTATATTTTTTCGGGTGATATGCAGGTTATCACCGAGATTTTAGACGGTATAACTTTTCATCAATGCGCTGCTTCGCGCATTGATGAGGTTTACCGTCTAAACTTCGGTGATACCTGCATCACCCGAAAAAATATAAGATTCATTTCTTATGTCCATAAGCCTCCACTTCGCGGCCTATGAGGTACCATCAGGGTATCCCAACGCCTCCAATTCCTCTGAATACCAAATGACCGGGAGCCCGAAGCTTCTGACACCAGGATTTAGCTAAATGGACGAGTTGGAACGCAGCAGGCTTTCTTTAGAAATAGAAGCAGAGAATCGTGAAAAAAAGAGAATTATCTGAGGAGCGCACCGCAGAGACACTGTCCTCGAGATACAGAAACTGGAGGGCAAAGAGGAGGTTCACATAAACCATGATCAGAAACTGGAGGGCATTGACAAAGGGGATGACCCAGTAGAGCATGGTTTAGGTGACGGGGAACCACCAATGGACATCCAGCCCGAGTCCGACATTTCTGATGGCGACATGGTAGGACAAGAGGATGGAGAAGAGGAAGAACACTTCCTAGACGTGGCGTCATCGTGATTCTAGCAAAACACTCCCTCCCCTCAAAACGTCTTACTCGACTTCTCTCGCCACACCTGAAAGGAACATGTCTGATATGGGACGTCGATTGGAATGAAACGTACAATATTGATAAAAGTATCGGCATAACAATTCTATTCTAACTAATATATCTATTCTAACTAATATATCTTTCATTCATTTAAAATCAATGTAATTGAAAATAATAATAATAAAAAAAAAATAGTCAAATATGCATTTTTGTCTAATGATTCCATTGGTAAATACTCGAAATTCAAATGAGATCATTACACAAAGGGCGACAATTCTTAATTCTTCCACAAATGCACAAAAGTGAAATCTGAATCTACTCGACTTGAGAATGATTGAATATTGATGCGTGTATGACAAGGTGAAGATCAACAGTGATCAAACTTGTAAATCCTAAACAGAAAACAAAATAAGGGCTGGGCAAATACCTGAGGTGGGATCAGGTGCCTAGGAGGAGTAAGCATCCCCTGTCAACCGGTCACACCCGCCGTGGGCCCATATATATTGACTGGTACATGCAGTAATGCAAATACACTGAATAAAGTTAAATGACATCATTTAAATGAAGTTACAGGGAATACTAACAAAGGATTCTTGATATACAGTCTTCTTTAAAAAACAAAAAACCGAAACCTTATCCTCATGTGACATCCTAGGTTTTAGCTAAATCATAAAATTAATGAAACTTTATATGTACGATAAATCTATTTTTTCTAAGAATATTAGTCACTGGGTATAATAAAAAGGGTATTAATTTTCTATTTGAAACTATATTCAAAACAAGGTTAGTGCCATGTTCTTGTTTACGTAGAAACTATCACGTTTAAAACAAAACAAGATGCGAGAAACACTAAATCAAGGCCGTAACCAGGGGGGAGGGTGCATTGGGTGCACGTACATCCCCCATTTTAAAATGAAAATACTAAAACCTTTCAGCTTCCTGGGGCTTCGCCCCCTGGACCCCATACCAGATCCTGTTCTGGACATGTGGCTCGTAAACCCAGTGCTAAAATCTCTCAGCTGCCCTGGTCGGACCCCCTATACTAGGACCAGCTGGAGGACTAAAGCAGCCCCCGTATCCCTTGCCTTAGTCTTGTACACCCCCACCCCACAATGAAAATTCCTGGTTACGGCCCTGCTGTATCCCAACAACTGACACTTAAATTTGTGCTGACCATTAGAGATATCTTAGTTCAGCAGTTCAGCAGTGTTAATCAAAAATGGAAAAATAAAATTTTAATATTTTTACCTCGAATGTGTCTATATGCCCCTTTAAAGGGGTGGCAACATTTTCTTCGATTATTGAATAATTAAATCAAACTATAAATTTTTAAAATTTTGTTTCATCATAATGGTAGTCCTCCTCCCCTCGATCAAGTCTGTAAGCTCTATATGCAGTAGGCCTAATATAAAGAGGCAGGCTATAATGATGCTATTTAATTGTTACATGCATACACCATCAGATGCGAGTGGATATTGAATGATACAAGTTAAAATCATTTTGTCGTTATAACGAATCGATTTGCCTATTATACCGGTACGAACTTGAATAAACAAAGGGGAATAACTCGTACCGGTATAATATCGTTGATCGAAAACGAACCTGGGCGGCTGTCTCGTGCAAAAGTGGCGAGGGATTAAATTCGGTAATTAAGTGTGAAAATATTGTCGATAGCTAATTGTCTTTTAAACGGGTCGTTTACCAATCTCAGGTAACCTGCCGTTATATTGGATTTTATGTAGTGTCAAAATGCGCATCATTCTCTTGCACAGAGTTGTCGGTCCTTTCTCTCCCTTACATCTCTGTCAACTCCCGTTTTACAAGATTTTTGTAAAACCATTGAAAGAATGGAAAAACACTACTTGTGAGTGATTTTTACTTTGTAAAATATTAAAAAAGGAAATAATCAATTAACTTTTTAGTTAATTTGGCTTATAACTTTTTTTTTTTTAAACGTTTAAACGCAATTTAGTTCTCTATCAAACGTTTAAAAATTAAAACTTATAAGACCAAAAATCAATCATAAGTTATTTGATTTTATTCTTTTTTAATATTTTATGAATGCACATGTTACCGATGATTAATGCCGGTGCCGAAGTACAAATATGCCGTTATATCAAGCGATATAAGTAGTGTGCAGATTTGTTACAAACAAATTTCGCCGTTAGACGAATTAGCCGGTAAATCGAATGCCGCTGTAACGAGCACTGACTGTAGTTCTTCCGATTCCCACCACTCGGGGTTTCCTCATCAACACAAGGGACTGACATTCATGGGGAAAAAACCCTTTGGATGACGATCCTTCTATATATTTTGAAAACATGTGACCGTGTAATAGACAAAATTAAGTTATTACTGGCTAATCTGCACCGAAGTGTAGAAATGAAAATAAATATAAACTAATACAATTGTTAGTTTTATTCTTTAGATGCGATAGGGGTGTTGGTGTAAATTTTGGTGTTTGCGGAGAGAACTAGAAATCTCTTTATTCCGTTCGATCTGCTTATTAAGAATGGTAGTGAGTGGTGGAATTTTCTTGAATTTAGAACAATTGAGTCTGAAAATTTCACAACGGGTACTACTTAACGAAATTTTAGATTATGGGATGCACGATATGAGATATGCAATAATTTAGGATGGCAATTTTTAATCGGTAACACGTTACTGGTCGGAACAGTGGTAATCGGTTACAAAATCCGTAATCGGTTAATAAAAAATGAAATGAAATAAATAAAAATGTGCATATTTAAATTTCCCATCCATTTTCAAACGCTCTGAATAGTGACATATTTGAGTTTTTCATGGATCAGTTGGTTAATTAGGAGACAATTCCTGATGGGCGGAGCGTTAAGAAAGGTGCTAATTACTGTTTGAACGCTCATTCCTTGCTACGGTGGTTTCTTTAGTCAGACATAAGGAAATAAGATTACTGTTGAGTAGTGTGAACTGTTAGAGCTGTTTTTTACCGTTCGGTTTATCATTGAACATGCCGCCTTCACCTATTCTCAGCTGATATTAAGCAATTTTATTTTCGTCAATAAAATGGCAAATTGCGATATATTAGTTTCTGAAAATGCTGAAAATCAAGAATAAAGTTTGAAATCTGCACTTTGGGATTATTGCTCTTGAAGTTTTGTGCAGTTTAATGCCTTAAGAAACTTAAAGAAATTGAAGGCCATCGACTATGTCTTCAAAATGTATATATAATTGATACGACTAACCGGTTTAATCGATCGGACGTGTTGCGGTTAACCGATTTGGCAATTCTGTATTCGATTGCCATCCCTAGCAATAATCAATATATAATTGTGTATAAAATTGCATGATTGGCGTGAAGAATCCCGGGGAAGGAAATATATTTCAAATTCGTGTTGTTTTGTAAGTTCCTAATTGTTTCTAAGCCGAGAATCCGAACGGGAATTACTGACAGGATGACAATAATTCATGAATATACATTTTCTGCTGATTTGACGCGTTTATTGCTTCAAATAAATTTTGATTCAATGAAATTACATATTCTCAATCACAATTATGTCACTCTATTTGTTCTTTACTTTATAAATTATTTGCCGTCTGTTACAGCTTGTATTGCTTTAAGAAAATCCGACAATACTCCACTTTCTTATAGTGTCGGATCCAAAACACTAAACACATAAAAAAAATCCCGCCAATTATCATAGGCGAGCTCCTGTTTCGTCATAAGTGTGGTCCACAGTACCATTAACGGTTTTGAGGTGAGACTGTTATAAAAAGGGAGTGGGATGAGCACAATCAGGAACTTACAAAACAACATAAATACATGTATGAAATAAGAAGTTAGTGATTTGAAATTATTAGGTTTTGACAAAATGTTATTTGACAAATCGTACCAAAACATTCAAAAGATTGTAAATGTATGATAGGTATCCCGGCACCACAAGAAGATGTATACATATTCAAAGCCCACGTCAATACTTACCCAATTAAATATTCTGTGTTTAATTATTTTAAAAAACCCACGTGGGGATCCGGGTTAGAATTGGTCCCTAGCATCTAAGAGGCGACTGAATGGAGCGGTGCTTCGGATGAGACCGGAAAAACCGAGGCCCCGTGTCACAGCAATCAATACCGGTGTGTTTAGTGCGATTGCTCATCTTTTGTTCACGTTGTAATTTGTTGGTAGCATAAAGAAACAGTTTTTCGCGTCCTCTGATTCCTCTGATGCGATTCTTTAAAAGTGGAGCCATTAAGCTATCTAGAGGTATGGGACGAAGGCAAAGTGGAGGCCCAGAGGCAAGCCCCATGCAGAAGCTGTCGGATTTTTAGACCTTTTAGATTTACTTTCAGTGGCTAAATATAGCTTACATCTAGATACACAATAATTTAGTTTCAAGGGGGGGGGGGGGGGGGGGCTCCCTATTAATCCAACTGTGTGTATTATATATATTTTGACACTTTCACTTGATACCTTCAAAGATTATGTTATTACTTACCATGCACAAAAGTTCAAATAATACTAATATAAAACAAAAATCTGATTCATTAATTTATTTACTACACTTTTTCAATTTCTTATTAATTATCAGATATGGCGCTAGCATTCTGATCTTTTTAAAACGATATTTGTTATTTTTGGCTTATATACTTCTTTTTAAACGTTTAAACGGAAAATAGTTCTCAAACAAATGTTTAAAAATTAAAACTTTTAAGACCAAAAATAACAAATTAGTTATTTGATTATTGTTCTTTTTTAATATTTTACCAAAGTAAATGCAGCATTCACAAGTAGTGTTTTCCTTATTTTCAATGTTTTACAACAGGAAGTTTGACAAGAGATATTAAGGGAGAGATAGACCGACACTCTGTGCAAAGAGAATGAGAAAGTCTGAGGTTACCTTACTTTAGTGTGTGCTTACATCATAATTTAATACCGCTTTCTAATGACCTAGATAGTAACAGAGGCCTTCCATATGGCAACTCTTAGATTGTTGAATAAGAACCACAAATATAATGAAGATTTATTTTTTTTAAAACCTGTGAATAAACATTTTTAGGGTCGCCATACAAAACATTCTTGCGCAAATGGATTGAAATACATAGTACTTCTCAAACAACACACTGGGTTGGCATTATATGCTTAAGACAATGCTTTCAAGCTAGTTCAGGCGTGTATGAGTATCATACTATTGAAATACCTGACATACAAACTCAGGAAACAACAACATAATCATTACCTCAGAACATGCTTTTTTATGTAAAATACTATTTACTATCAAAATTACGCTCAACCGAGTTTTAACGTTACAAGGTACATTGTTCAATGTCTTCTTTTGAAAGCTGGATTAACAGAAAGGTTTGCGTGTGCCAATAAACGCTTAATCATATGAAGGTAGCGAAACAGTTTATTGGGATTTAAAGAACACTAAGCTGTCAATATTAATAATAAGAAACGATTCTCGCCTAGAAATTGAGAGAGAGGAGAGAGAGGAGAGATGAGAGAGAGAGAGAGAGAGAGAGAGAAGAGAGAGAGAGAGAGAGAGAGAGATTCACTGTTGCAAAAGTCCTATTCATTGTCCCTTGCTTGTTGAGTAGTATACATTAACTCCCGGGACAAACACTTTTTTGTGATCGCCTGCAATATTTTCCTCGGTAGGCTCTGCTTCCTGCGCTTCAGTGTTTGTAGTTTCTTTCTTATCTTTCAAAATAGATTTCGCTAATTTTTTCACATCCATAGTTCTAAATGATTCAAGAATTTCTTCGCTTCGTTTGACTTTCTTTGGTTGGTCTTCAAAAGACACAGATATCTCCCTTCTAGGTTTGGTTCCTTGGGTAAATGCTCCTTCCATTACGTCAGAACATGTCTCAGAACGAGTGAGCATCCAACTCGGCCTCGGTTTGGAAATCATGTGGCGGGGAAACACGTTATCATCGTCTGATTCCCTGGAGGAAACTCGAGAGGAACTGCTGTACTTAGAAAGACGACTCTTACTTGTTGCATTTTCAAGAGGATACTTATCCAAATCCTTTAAATGAGCAGGTTTCAGTGTTTGTGTGAGGTGTTTGAATCTGTCATCAGTTTTAGAAGCACCAGCACTCAGATATTTTTTCCCGCGATACATATCATAGTGTTGAAGCGCATCTTGATCAACCTCAACCATTTCTGGTAATTTCGTCATATACGTTTTATCGTGGTAAGTTACAATTTCAGTTTGTTCACGTCGTATATTGTATGGCATTTTGGGAAATTTTGTTTTCTCCTTTTCTCGCGATTTCCCGCGTTTCTGTTTAGCTGACGTTGAGTATTCCGGCATATGATACATCACATCCAAATTTGGGGTTAAATTGTCTGACCCTTGCAGACTTGGAAGGTTCATACTAGATAGTCTCAACTCATCTTCCCTTTTCCACTTTTTCTGCTTTCTTTCTTGCATGGCCATAAAAGTCCTCGCGGTGAGATCAAAGGAATTGGCATGTTTGAGTTGTCTTGTTGACAAACTCGATAACGTTCTCTGTAGATGTCGATCCTGGCTCCTGTTTTCCAGAAGGATGGCTTGATATAAGTTCGTTTTCGGTATAACATTGCGGACGCATAGAAATTGTTTGATTTTTATATTCTTCGCATCCTTGCCTTGAGTGAACGACAAAGAGTCTGGAGAAATCTCTAATTCCTGTATTGGAACAGGTTTCTGTTGTTCGGGTTTCGTAGGCATTACTGATGCCATGCCTCTGTACATGTAATTCAATCCGCTTTGTCACCACTCCAGTCCGGAAACCTTCATAACCGTAAAAGTCCAAATGTAATTCAAGATAATAGCCAGAGAAGAGCTGTCACGCCTTAACGCAATTATGTATGTCCTGTCCGATTGCCTTAATTTGATAAAGTTCTCCGTCTTTTGTTTTCAACCAATAAAATTCATAAATCCTTTTAAAACCATTGTCAGAAAGGTGCTGAACATCATAATGCCTTTGCTTCAACAGCCATTGCGAAAGATTTTATTAACATCTTATTCAATGCAATTATGCAGAAGGAATAATTGCGCGGCGCTAATCTGTCGGATTTTTTTGTTTTACCGCGCAAGGAGTTTTGGCACCTGTACATAAGATCTGTCTCTGATATATTAATCCACAATCGGTCGTTTCTAACAACCACAAAAACTGTTCCGATCGTTAAAATGTTTTTCTCCACAGGTCTTTGATCCGTTAGGACAAATATAACAAAGTAAACCTTGAAAATTTAGAGAAAAATTATCAGCTGGTCTGCTATTTGGGGATTTACTAGTAGATTTAATCAGGATTTTCTGAAACAATCGTTTAGAAATACCGTGCCTATCACTTAATCTTTTGTAAATATGGTTAAAGCATGTGTTGTCGTAATCGGTAGAAATCGGAAATAATCGATTAATCTGTAAATGCGGCAATAACAGGCGTAAGCAAACGATATGTAATGTTTAAAAAAAAAAAGAAAAAAAAAAGAAAAAAAAAAAAGAGGCAGCGACTGCATTCTTTGTAGTGTCTTACAACTTTTTAATAATACAAATGAACATTGTTGTAGCAAAACACATTTAATTTAACTTTATTTTTTTAGCTCTTGGATAGCAGGGGACAGTTTCGCGCTATATAGTTTCAAGTTTCCTAAAAATGGAGATACCCGGCCATATTTGAGTTGATATTCCATGTATAAAAATATGTAATATATGGTAGGATACAATGCAGTGTACCGAGTGGGCTCAGTGAAACAAAAAATAATATCAACATTAGGTGTCACCATGATGCCTAGCATACAAATGGGTGCAAATGCGAAACTAAGACATATGGTCTGCTGCTGAAGAAATTTAGACTAAAATCTACAGGGTCCAGAAAAAGGTATGTAGCCGAGTTGGATGGCCCCATACTAAAGGTGCATTTTTAGGAGGGTCAGACAGGGTTCATGATGTGTACAGTGTTTAAATGCCCTCGCATGGTACTGTGATTGCGTGAGAGTGGTGCGGATTCAGCCCAAATGAGAGAAAATGAAAGGTATAAGGGGGCACCAACTCAGGGCATTTTTTGTGCAGCAACACCTGCATGTATGGATGACATGTTAATTTAGGGCCCTAAATTATGAACTACACTAATATGAAGTACAAGGATCGAGAAAACACGGCAGTATGATTTTTCGTTAGCCTGTCATAACCTGATGTAGACGTACACCCTACCCACACGTTGAGGAACCAAAAATCCTTCGGTGTTTTGATTAGATAGCTTGTTCAGAGAAACTTCGAACTAATACAAACTTACCGACTGCCTATAGATTATGTGAAAAATCTGTTTGCAAAGCCATATTATAATTAGTCAATTTCTTTTTATTTTCAAAGTTGAAATATTTAGAAACAACAGTAGAATTGTTACATCCGTGACGTAGGTCCAATGACGTGTAGGAAATTGTTAAATACGTTACTGGAGCTACCAGGGGCGTGTCCAGGATATTTGAAAGGGGGGGCGTAGAATAAAATATTTCGCCGAGCGAAGCGAGGCGAAATTTTTTGGGGACCTTTTTTGGCTTAAAAACATAAAATAATAGAGAATTGCACTAATATAATCGGTTCCTGACTTGGGGAATCAGTATAAAGAAAATCAGAGTATGTGTTAAATTAATGAATTGATAAATTGCCCAGTCATTCAATCCAATACTAGCAGATATAACGATTTTTTTTTAAAAGGGGGGGGGCGGGGCGGGGCTACGCCATTACGGCTCTTACCCTGGACCCGCCCCTGGCTACTGCTATAAATCATTCACTGAACTACCTAAGGGAAGACTCAATAGCTTGTAAATAGTAAGCTGTTTGCTTGCACAGGTTTGCAATTTTTGCAACGACTTTTTCATCATACTGTACATAATTTGTAGCAGTTACCCATCCATGTCCTGCACACGGTCGTGTATGCTTAATTTAAGAAAGACTCTACTGCATCAAAAGAAAAGCTATCTCACTAACGAGGCATTTACTGTCCCCCCCCCCCCCCCCCCCCCCCCCCCCCTTTCCGCTCATAGAATTAGCATGGGTTCTCTGACTGTTTGGCACTTCTTCAGCAACGGCATCCGCCGTTCCCAATGACAACCACCGTCGTCACCGGACGAAATCGCGTCCGTACATGGACTCAAACGTCCCAGAGCTCCAAAGAGACCTCCCACCAAACACCAGAGTCACTACGCTGCCACCATTTTGTAGCCTGTAGCGGTCATCCATTCTGGTGCTGACCACGCTCGCCGTTGCTGAACTTGCGTGATCAAGAGAGGTACTCTACCACATCAACAGAAAAACTATCTCAGTAAAAGTTCCTTATGTACTGTCTGCTACAATACAGGACCTTCACTAGTGTTTCGGATATTATGAAATAGTCCTGTTTGACGAGATAATCAAATTTCTCAAACTAATTTTGGTCCGACCTACAGTCAGCTAACGCCGCCAGTGAGCGCTTATTCAGCGCCTTGAAAAACACCGAGCAAGCAAAGTGAATAATGAGACAGATGCACTGAATCCAGACAAAAAAGGTTCAGGAGTACATAAAAGTTAACGCAGACTGACGATTTTTGGAGAGTTCGCTCAGTACTGGCTTGAAAACAAAATTATAAAGACTTCGAGGGGAAAATAGTAATATTAAAAAAAGAAACCCGAAATCAATTTAAAATAACTAAAATTGAAATTTAAAAAAAAAAAAAATGCAATTGAAAGAGAAAACAAGACTAAACCTTTTTAACAATAATTATTGTTTTTCAGTTACAAAAGAAGTGAGGGGTTTTCAGGCACATATAATACAATTATGTATATAATATAAGCTTGCAAGCATATACCCAATATGTCATTATCTGTTAGGTAACCGTTTTATTTCCATTTCCTTGTGAACGTTCGTTTCGCTACCGGGAAGTTGTGAGTTCGAGCCCCGCTCGTACTCATACCTAAGACATGAAAATAGGTAGTGATTGCTTCTTCACCAAACGCTCGGCATTACGGGTTTTTCGGGTATGACCTTGAATACGGAGGTCCAGTGTCACGGCAGGCGTTGGCACGCTATCAAAGAACCTTCACTGTTATGGCCCCGAGCTGTTGACGTCTCAAAATGAGTGAAAATTCTCGACGGGACGTAAAACAAACAAATAATAAAGCAATCAATCAATCGATAACCCCCTTCCAAACCCACGTATAATTACGTCTTACGGGTTGGGGTAATTTCTGTGGAATCGCGGGGTTAACCCCGCGCGGGGGCAAAAAAGACCGAATATGAATAACCCCCGCATTTCCACAGAAATTAGGGTTGGGTCTTTACCGATTCATGGGCAATGGGCAATATTCAACACGAATTAAGAGTATAGCAGATTATTCTGTGTTGTAACCCAGTGCATTATCAAGCGATTTAAAATCGGACGATCTCCGCCCCATGAAATGTGCAATTGTAACCGAAGTAAAGACCTTGAGTACTTTGTTATTCAAATTTAGAATATCGATATTAATCTCTCAGACAAATAAAGAATATTTGGGAACCGCTTTATTATATCACTATACCCGTATTTATTATTTTCATTTACATCTGTAGGGATTGGGTTTGATAGAATAAATATCATGAACACATAAGCGTTTTAAAGTGGGTAATCTTCTTAGGAAAACATTCACATTCTCCCGCAAGATAAAAGATCGATTTTTAGAAATTTTACATCCCTTCAAGGATTTTCACTCATATTAAGAGATCACTGGCAGTAAGTTTGGACTAATGCATGACACATAGAGTGGCAATCTAATTAAAATTAGACCCTTTGACCCGCTCCCATACTATCGCTACACACACAAAGGTAGCGATAGTATGGGAGCGGATCAAAGGATCTAATTATGTTCCCCAAACAAAGTTTTGGGAACATATTGTTTTTTATCTGTTTCTTATTATTATTATTATGTTCCCCAAACAAAGTTTGGGAACATATTGTTTTTAACTCTGTTTCTTTATTATTATGTTCCCAAACGAAAGTTTGGACAAATATTGGTTTTACTCTGTTTCTTATTATTAAGGTCTTCCCGTCTACAACGGAAGACCTTATAGTGATTGTATTGTTTCTTTTTATTATTAAATGGTCTTCCGTCTACAACGAAGACCTTATAGTGATTGTATTGTTTTCTTTTTTATTATTTATTATTATTTTATTATTATTATTTTCCCTCACTAAAAATGCAATTACTCAAAAACGGTTTGACCCGATTTTTATGATTTTTTGCATGTGCTAAGTCTCTTTTATGAGGTATCTATAAATCGGTTTTTTAAAAATTCTACTTCTCGGTTCCGAGATACCTAGCTTGTCGGTTAAATTTCCACACGA
>CAJDSM010029254.1:14797-25290 GCA_903981925.1 Ostrea lurida
CTATTTATAAAAGGAAAAGTGTTCACAAGCATATTTACAATCCTCCAACCTGTGGATCCAACCATAACTTGAAGGAAAATTATTGGATTCCTCCTGGTCCTTGAAATATGCACATCTACAAATGCTAATGAACATTGCTACAAAGTTTCAACTCTATCTGATAAGCGGTACTACTATAAGGGAGAAAGTGCATGCTCATGAGATTTTGTGACAGACGGACAGGGAAGTACAAAACAAATATTTTCCCATGGAAGGGGGGAGACATAATTTAATAAATTAATGACTCATTACTAATATACACTAACAATGTTCATTTCTCATTGAATAACACAGTGCTGAATGGGGGACATTTAAGTCCAAGGTGATAACTCTGTGAAAGTAAGTCAGCATACTTGATCTGTGAGATACCTAAAAATTTATTCCAGAATAGAAATTGACAAGTTGCTTTAAAATATGTTAAAGGACAACTAGCAGTAGTGTAATATGGATACTTGTGGTAGAGAATCAATTATGCAATGGCCCTATGTCTACCCTTAATGCCTAATAATTTGTATATGCATTTATGAATATCATGAATTTCTCACCCATAAGTCTACACGACAAATTCTGAATATGTATACAATCATATCTTTACCAAGGTTACAAACAATCAATTTATTAAATTAGAATTTTTAAAAAAAACACAACACAAAAACAAAACACAAGCACTTTAAAAATGTCGATCATATTGTAACATTATACTTCAATGTTTAAAACCACTATTAGTGTTGCTGACTATCAAAAAAATCGTTGTTGAAGGCTGCACAAGCGGACTATATATTATATTTTTTATTTGGTTGCTGCTTACTATTCCAGAAAAAGTTTAAGTTAAGGTGGCCCACTTACATCTGGGAAAAGTTCTTCAAAACAGCACGACATGATTTAGAATGAAAAGATATTGATGAATATAATATATATACATGTGAAAATGTGGAAAATATGAAGTTGAATACAAAAAAGACAGGATTTTCAAAAAGTTGCTCGCAGTAAATATGAACAAAATTCCCTTGGCGGATTCGAACTCGGGACCTGCGGATTACCAAACCGATTGCTTTACCTACTGAGCTATTGAAGTTAATTACAATCAAATTGATCGAAACAACGTTATTTCACAAACTATTTAAATCGCCATCATTATTGACGTGTGTTAATTAAAGAGTACATGGCTTTAGTGTAGTGGCTACCTTAAGTTAACAGTTCTTAAAAGTAATATCAAGTACTGTAACTTAAACTTTGCATAATAATGGCTGGGGAAGACAATGTAGATTTGTTTACAAACTTTCCATAACCTTGTGCAAACAAGGTGAAAGTATTTTTCAATTCAGGAAACAGAAGGCCCACGGGGCACCATCGGCTCACATGAGTGACCTTGGCCCTGCCATTACTGTTTCAGCAGTTGGTGATTTTTAAAGAATTTTTTAACCAATCTTATTTCCACCTGTGGAAATTGTTCACCCCATATTGTTGCCTCAACCTTCCCCAAAAGATCAAAACATAACTGAAAATTGAAATCACAAGGTATGCCTCAAACACTACTTAATGACCCCAGACGACCCGAAGAGGAATCCCCTAAGCTCAGCTCTTTGTTTACAAGGGAATAAAAGAGTAACATTTACCATTATTTATATTCAGTAAAATAATATTTCTCTATATCTTCTATATTAGGAGAAAACGCTCAACATAATTTGATATTTACGATCAACGAAAAATCATTGCCGGTCAATATTTTTTAAAATATTGACCGACCCAGAGAGTTTTTTCCCCACCTTGATTGTGACAAGGTTGATTATTTGTGACGTAATTAAAAACTCGACTACAAAGCAAAACGTGACGACACAATTAAAAAACAGATAACGGTTTGAAAGCAATCATGGCAAGATTTTCTAGAGGGCATTACCGACACCGATAGTGGACAACTATTATGGAGAGAAATAAAACCATGTTTTTCGATGTATCGTGTAAAGTTTTTTTTCGAGGAGCAAATATCAACTATGCTGAGTGTTTTCTCTATATACATTGATAGAGGGGATATAAGACAATTACAAACTATTCACTGATTTGTTTTGTTTTTCATATAAAAACAATTATTGACTGGGTTTGAGGCAACATTGATTATGTTAGTCCTCGGGACGAAAATAATTGTAGTATTCCGTCCCTTGGACTACCATAACAATGTTGCTTCAAACCCAGTCAATATTTGTATAATATCTCCAAGCACAACTCCCAAAAAAGTCTTGGAAAACACTGCTCATTCATATTACGAAAAAAAGGGTACATTTACTTAAATAAAGATATCAGTCTTTGAGTGTTAATGGATATGACATGCAGTTGGTCACATGATTTATTTACACAGATTATATCAGTCTTTGAGTGTATTGGGATATGACATGCAGTTGGTCACGATGATTAATCATTAGTCTTTTGAGTGTTAATGGGATTGACATGCAGTTGGTCACATGATTTATTTAAGATTATATCAGTCTTGAGTGTTATTGTGAGTCTTTGAGTGTTAATGGGATACGACATGCAGATAGTCAAGTGATAAAATTATGTCTAAAGCGGACAAATACACCCTTTTGTCACTTGGGGCCTATTCAGATTCTATATGCTCCCTTGGAATTTTTTTGTTTTTTTTTGGCTGTGGTTTCTGTCCGAGTGCTATAAATTTATGTTTGTTCATACAATGATGAATTTTCTGGTCTGTTTATGAAATAATCTTTCATATAATATTCTGATGCATGATTTTATTTTGCTTTGATGTCATTACATAAGTGAGGAGCCTGGTGAAGTAGTTCATTCTGAACAGTGATTAGGTGATTGTAATTCATGTGCAAGAAAGACTGATCACATTACTGACTTCCAGTTCTGTTACCAAAAATTAAATTGTCAATTCATTAGTATTCTCATACAGTTAAGTACATACATTGGCAAATGTAAGTACTACATGTATTTAAATTTACCAATCATCCATAGTTTCTTTGAAAACTGTACATGTATGCATCATCATCTGGAGTAGTTTAAAGTGACTTTAAAAAATCTGTGGATAAAAAATTGGTATCTAATATACATATTATAAATCTCTTATGCAAGTAATTATTTGGACCCATATTATATTCTTCTGACCTGAATATTTCAATCCTGACATCCATACCAGTAGAGACTTAATAAAAGAGATGAACATTGATTATCAAATGTGCAACCATTGTATTGACCTTCATTACAAAAATATAGAACAAGATGAGTTTGTGAAACACTGATGCCCCTTGACAGCACTACCAGTGGAAGGGCTGTCATTAGAATACATAAGAAATATGAAAGCCTTCACTTGCCTTAACCTGGTACCCCGTTGATTTGGTGCTACACAAAACAACGTAAGCGGTACCTTGGTTTTTTCCCAAATGAGCCGGTTTCATGGTCAATTGACTTTTATGTTGCCTATAGAGATTTCGAATGTAGCGGCATTGTTGTCCTCGAAGTCGCCCTTCTTACTTCACCATGTATTTGTAACGTAGTGTAGAAGATTGTGACGTCATAGTCTAGCGTCATTTTGTTTTGAAATGGATCTCGCATTAGACGTGAAATAAACGATACAGCCCGCTGCCCGAATCCTGGTTGTCAAAAATTGGTACTTACATGTTGTACTCAAGAGAAGTGAGAGCCAACAGGTGTTTTATCAGATTTAATCTACATTCATTCAAAAAGTTATGGACAATGTCTGAATGTAAGGAGTTAGCCCCACAAAGGGTGAAAATCAGCCTGTAAATGTCATTGACATTCAACAAATTATTTTCTGCACAAATGATAGTCCATGTATAATATTACTTGCAGCATGGTAAAATTTTTGAGTTTTGCATTGGTATATCTGAGATCTAATGCCCCAAACATCATAAAATGCAAGAATTTGCCCATGCTGCAAGTATATTATACATGGACTATCATTTGTGCAGAAAATAATTTGTTGAAATGTCAATGACCATTTGACAGGCTGATTTTCACCCTTTGTGGGGCTACTCCTTTACATTCAGACATTGTCCATAACTTTTTGAATGTGATAAACTGGTACCCTGTTGGCTCTCACTTCTCTTGAGTACAACATGTAAGTACCAATTTTTGACAACCAGGATTCGGGCAGCGGGGCTGTATCGTTATTTCACGTCTAATGCGAGAGTCCATTTCAAAACAAAAATGACGCTAGACTATGACGTCACAATCTTCTACACTACGTTACAAATACATGGTGAAGTAAGAAGGGCGAGCTTCGAGGACAACAATGCCGCTACATTCGAAATCTCTATAGTGCAACATAAAAGTCAATTGACCAATGAAACCGGCTCATTTGGGAAAACCAAGGTACCGCTTACCCGTTGTTTTTGTGTAGCACCAATCAACGGGGTACCGCAGTTAAGGCAAGTGATAAGGCTTTCATATTTCTTATGTATTCCTAATGACAAGCCCCTTCCACTGGTAGTGCTGTCAGGGGGCATCGGTGTTTCACAAACTCATCTTGTTCTATATTTTTGTAATGAAGGATCAATACAATGGTTGCACATTTGATAATCAATGTTCATCTCTTTTATTAAGTCTCTACTGGTATTGATGTCAGGATTGAAATATTCCAGGTCAGAGAATATAATATGGGTCCATATATAATTACTTGCATAAGAGATTTATAATATGTATATTAGATACCAATTTTTTATCCACAGATTTTTTAAAGTCACTTTAAACTACTCCAGATGATGATGCATACATGTACAGTTTTCAAAGAAACTATGGATGAATTGGTAAATTTAAATACATGTAGTACTTACATTTGCCAATGTATGTACTTACATGTATGAGAATACTAATGAATTGACATTTAATTTTTGGTAACAGAACTGGAAGTCAGTAATGTGATCAGTCTTTCTTGCACATGAATACAATCACCTAATCACTGATTCAGATGAACACTACTTTCACCAGGCTCCTCACTTATGTAATGACATCAAAGCAAAATTAAAATCATGCATCAGAATATTTATATGAAGATTATTTCATAAACAGACCAGAAATTCATCAATTGATGAACAAACATAAAATTTATAGCACTCGGACAGGAAACACAGCCAAAAAAACAAAAAAATTCCAAGGGAGCATATAGAATCTGAATAGGCCCCAAGTGACAAAAGGGTGTATTTGTCCGCTTTAGACATAATTTTATCACTTGACTAACTGCATGTCGTATCCCATTAACACTCAAAGACTCACAATAACACTCAAAGACTGATATAATTAATAAATCTGTGACCAACTTGCATGTCAATCCCATTAACATCAACAGACTAATGATTAATCATCGTGACCAACTGCATGTCATATCCCAATACTCAAAGACTGATATAATTTGTAAATAATCATCTGACCAACTGCATGTCATATCCATTACACTCAAGACGATATAAAATCATTAGCAAAACAATGCATTCGAACTTATCATATTACGAATATAAAATTGTTAAATCCTTTTTGAAAAGAAAAGTCCACACCTAATTCTCCACTTTCCAGACCCATTATGAATACAACGTGTCTCGTCAATGTTTATTCAAACACACCTATACAGTACAAAAAGATGGAACAAAATCACTTCAAAAATTTGTATACATGTTCATATATCATTCAAAATATCCTTTAAATTCATTTCAAATATTCTTCTACGCTTATAATTTAATATTCATACCAAACGGTCGACAATGCACGTTTTTCGATCTTCATTGCTATCATTTGACAATGAAGCAATATATTTGCGACCGTTCTATATGTATAAAAAAACCCTACTACCAATTCAGAAACCAAACGCTTTTATCCTTAGTCATTCAAATCATAACTTAACAGTGTTTGCTAAAATGTTCAACAGTCCCTTGAATCTTCAAAGATCACAATATTGTATTTTCAATTTACATAAGCAGGGACTTATTCTTAAGACTGTATCATTTAATTGAGTGTGTGTTTTTCCTGCTAAACCCAATATATTCATATCAAATTTACAAAACCTGATATATAAATATATAGTAACCGCAATTTCACTTGCCTCTCCTCGATCCAAAGTCTTCATGATTATTAAATTCAGAGATAATTCACTATGTTAACACTTTCCTCGTCTAAAGAACCTCATACATCGTTTATGTACTCATCATTCTAAAGTCTACATTAATACAGTCTTGCTATAAAAATAAAAATCTAAATTATCTACAACCTAACCACTAAATAATATATACAACCCCAACTAAAATTTTACCACCCCACTGCCCATACTTAAACAAAAAACACTACATAAGAACACACTGAAATGTGATTTCATTAAAGCAAAAACAAAATAAACTGTCTCTGTGTGTCAATTGCAAACGTTCTGATTCACAAAATACTCTTAGTTAACAAACACGCAGAAAATTGAATTTCATGCTTTGTCATTCCATCTCAATCTTGACCCCAACATGCTTTATGGTTTTTAAAAGCAAAAGCTATTAGTAGAAATTACATCATTATTTTCAAACTTCATGAAAAAACGTCAAATTTCCGCTTTTTATAACACTATTGGAAATCCATAATATGGTGATATAATTCCTAACAAAAGCACCAAAGCTGCAAAATTTTAAGAGATAAATTGCATTTATCTCAAACTTCTGTAAGAACCACCAACCTGGAAATAGGATATCATTCTTAATGTTTTATACATTGTAATAGACCCGAGTAACCCAAACCACCTTACGTGCGGTATCACATCAATGAGTGAAATATTCTCGGATGGGACGTAAAAACAATAAATATCATCAATCAATCGAAACGACCTTCGCTTACGTACACTATGGTTAGAAACTCAAATACGATGATAAACATCAATAGAATGAAAAATAAGATAACAACACTTGTGAATTTAAATACCAATATGAATATGACAAAACAGCCCTAAAAGCTTTAAACTATAAGAAATCTCGCCAACCCAACAGGTTAAAAATTATGTTAAAAATAAGTGTAAAGTGACAAAGTAAGAACAATGAACACAGAAACAAACACATAAGACTAGAATCTGATTGCCTAGCTAAATCGAGCGATAACTCGCATTGTCCGTTAGATGGCAATTCAGTCCGTGACTAACATCTGCCAGGGAATGAGTAGTAGCAGACATTGGACACTGGCTTGCGAAGATGCGGGTGAATTAGTTACATCGAAACTTAGAAAATAAAAGTGAAATGAAACAACTACCACATTGTACTTAATAATTTTTATAATTTTGCAAATCACTTTAAAGAGATTATTTAGAATTAATTAAAATTGGCATCTCAGTGCATGACACACAGTATCTGAATTTTAATCATCGAATATAGGGAAAAAAAATAATTATATTATAATAAATAAATTATATTTATAATACTGATATACTACATTAGTAGTTACGCATCGACCTGATCGGCCCTGATAGCTCAAGTGGTTAGAGCACCTGACTAAAATGCAGGGTCGCCGGTCTCGATTCCCGTCCAGCCCACTTTTTCTCATTTCTCCCCTATTACGTTTTGGTGCCAGTGTGGGGACTTGCGAAGCATTGACTGCTTAAAGCACTCACTTAGAATAGGATATTAGTGTGTAACAGGTGCACCTTCAGTTTTATGTTTTTCCATATAAGTCTGTTAATTATTTAGACCGAATCCTAAATTGTAACGAAGTTAGGAAAATATTATAATACATTATTATAGGGGTTTTCATTTAGGCCTCCCCCAGGCTGCATTAGAGGGGACATCTTTTCATCCTACCCGTTGGGCCGGTGTTGTTTATTTTAGTCTTATTAACATAGCCATAGCTAGTTAAGAGACATATACTAAACAAACTCAGGAGTTGGTTGAAAAAATTTAATAAAGTGTTGCCAAGATCAGTCAACCCCTCCAATTATACCAAGGATGCAAAAATATTGTATAACTTGTATAACTGTAATGTTGAAGAATACTTGTAATGGAGAATATCCATTCATTTCCCAATTTGGACCCTTTATGGTATTTAAGAAAAACAAATTGGAAATAAAACAAAAATGTATGACTTGCGCCATATTGTTTTTGTCAATAATAATAAGTAAATAAATATAAATATTATTAGAATATAGTAAAGTTTTTTTCCCCTTTCTTTTTTCTATTTTATTATCAATTTTAAAAAAATAACGACTTATGAAAACGGAAGACCCGGACGACTTACGGGCAAATTTCCTAGTCCCCAGGTTCAACTGTACCCGTTGGAAGCTCAATCAAGCGGACCACCAGTTTACCTTCTGACAGGCGGCGCGTAATTTTGGAACTAGCCTCTAGAATTAGTCACTGCACTGTCTGCAGAAAATTAAGATCTAATTATGAACGAAGTAATATTAGAATTTGACTATATCTTTTGTAAGTTTGAGTTATTTTTTAGGGTCGGAGTTACCGGTCGAACTTGTGTCTGAATTCGCTAACGAACACCGCAAAATTTAATTTACCAACTGCTAGATCTACTGAAGTATCCATACATGATATTCAGCGCAATGTTGGTTTTTCTTTTCATGCGAATCAATTATATTCAGAAGAAGTTTCCTTAAAAAAAAAATTTTTACATATGAAATTTAATTAGGGGGGGGGGGGGCCAGAATTCTCTGGATATTGTTATTATCAATCACGATCTACGTGTGCAATCTGATTTTAATCAAGATTGATTCCTTATGACAATCCGCTTTCCACTGGGATACCAAAGATTTGAATCTACAACTCATGATTTTTGTAGTTTAAATATATCAGGAGATTCGAATTTTTCAACCCTTGCTCTAATCGATTATCATAAGTTATTTCATCAAAAAATGTGGTGATTTTAAGCAAATCTGCATTTTATGATGTTTGGGGCATTAAGATCTCAATATACCAATGCAAAACTCAAAAAAATTACCATGCTGCAAGTAAATTAACATGGACATCATTGTGCAGAAAATAATTGTGAATGTCAAATGACATTATACAGGCTGATTTCACCCTTTGTGGCATCCTCTACATTCAGAACATTGTCCCATAACTTTTGATGGAATTCGTCAAATCTAAAATCACAATGATAACTGGTACCTGTTCTCTCACTTCTCTGAGTACAACATGTAATACCAATTTTGACAACCAGGATCGGCACGGGCTGATCTTTATTTCACGTCTAATGCGAGATCCCATTGTCAAAACAAAAATACGCTAGACTATGACGTTCACAATCTTCACACTACGTTAAAATAATGTGAATAAGCAAGGGCGACTACGAGCGCAACAATGCCGCTACATTCAAACTCTATATGCAACATAAAGTCAAATTGACCAATAAACCGCTCATTTGGGAAAAACGCAAGTACCGCTTACCGTTGTTTTGTGTAGGTCACCAAATCAACGTGGTACCAGCGTTAAGGCAAGTATAAGGCTTTCATATTTCTATTATTCTATGACAAGCCCGTCCATGGTAGCTGTCAGGGGGCATCATGTTTTCACAAACTCATCTTGTTCATATTATTGTTAATAAGGTCAATACAAGGTTGCACATTTGATAATCAATTTCATCTCTTTTATTAAGTCCTACTGTTGATGTTCAGGACTTAAATATTCCAGGCAAGAAATTAATATGGTCCAAATAATTAACTTGCATAAGAGATTATAATTATGTATATTAATTACCAATTTTTATCCACACATTTTTTAAAGTCACTTTAAATACTCAGATAATGATGCATACATGTACAGTTTCAAAGAAACTAATGGATGATGGTTAAATTTAAATACATGTAGTACTTACATTGCCAATTATGTAACTTAACATGTATAAAAATATCTAATGAATTGACAATTTAATTTTTGGTAACAGAACTGGAAGTCAGTATATGTGATCAGTCTTTCTTGCACATGAATTACAATCACTAATCACTTTCACAATTGACACTACCTCCAACCGGCTTCCTCACTTATGTAATACATCAAAGCAAATATAAAATCATGCATCAAATATTTATATGAAATTATTTCATAAACCAGACCAAAAATATCATATTGTATAACAAACATCAAAATTATATAGCACTCGGAGGAAACACAAGCCAAAAAACAAAAAAATTCCAAAGGAGCATATAGAATCTGAATAGGCCCCAAGTACAAAAGTTATTTGTCCGCTTAGACATTAATTTTATCACTTGACTAACTCTGCTGTCGATCCCATAACACTCAAAGACTCACAAATAACACTCAAGACTGATATAATCTTAAATAAATGCATGTAACCACTGCATGTCATATCCTCATTAACACTCAAAGACTATATGATCCTATATGAAATCGTACCAAAACTGCATGTCAATCCCAATTACACTCAAAGACTGATATAATCTGTGTAAATAAATCAGTGACCAACTGCATTCATATCCCATAATCACTCAAAGACTGTAT
>CAJDSM010029256.1:0-13125 GCA_903981925.1 Ostrea lurida
CTGACCTGAAACGGACGTAGATCTCATCTTCTGTGGTGTCATTAACACGGGCTGACCCTGCACATAAAACAGCACAACTTTACACGATTAGAAACATCCGAACTTACCCGCACTTTTATACCAGTTGAAAAAGGTGTATATAATGACTTTATATACTTCTCCATTGTTATATTTATAAATGAACCCATGAACAGGCATGACTATACATCTTGTAAGGGCTATTCAGAAATAATATTATGGGGGTTGGTCGGAAGGCACTTTTTTTCCCACCCAACCATAAAATTTTATTTGAAAAAACCAAAGAAGGAATATAATTTTGTTGTAATGGTGGATGGCATAATTCAAAAATTTGATAGTTAAAAGTAGCATAATTTTTGTATTTAGGAAAAAATGTAAAATTTTAGATTTTTTTTTTATATGTATACATTAATAGAAGTTATTGCTTTCAATCGAATTACAATTGAAAGAAAGTCGCTGAGATGTAAGGTGCGCAGCTATTGTAGTAATTGTTTTTGGATTATACAACATAGTTACTTTTTTCTCTGTGAATCCAATAGTATTTGTATTTAAACATATCATATAGTATGTATGTGAATATATTATTATTTTATTTACACCCGTAGAAAAATCATGTCGCAATAGCTATTTACGTACAAAACTTAAGTGTGGATTTTGAATTCATACTTCGATGATAAGGGAATCGGCTGTTTATGACGTTCAAATCCTTTGCCATTTATTTAGACGTCGTAGTTAACATGAAAGGTCTATGGTAACAGAGTGCGATCCTAACTCGATTAGGATAGTGTTGAAAAAAAGCATCATTGTTGTGTTTGCCGATTAATGTAACAATCACCTTAGTACAGGTTTTAATAATTTGATATTCTGGTGTATATTCTGTTATTGAGATGTCTCTTATTCTGAAGTTTAGCATAAGCAAGAATTGCCACTGAGAATGTCATATTGTCTTTACCATTAACTTGACGATAAATTTAATTAGTAGCTTAGAGTGTATTATTGACCCGGGTGCCAGGAATTTTTATTAAAAGTGATGTTTGTTTTTAAATATATAAGAAACCAAAAAAATCGATTCGTAAAATTAAAAAAAAAAAAAATGACCTAAGTGGCATTCCTTCGAATGTTTATATTTGATATTGGGCCCTTTATAATAAATATCAGAATGATAATCTACATTATCTAGTTATGCTACTTAGAGTTAATCTCCCGCTATATACTATTATCTATCAAGTACTTAGAGCTTTTTCCCGCTTATTACATTATCTATCGTACTTAGAGTTATCCTCCGTTTTTGATCATTGTATACGGGCATGCGACACTCACTCGATATTGCTCTTCTGGTTTGTTAAAGTGAAAGCATGGGGCCAATGAGTGCTGTGTATTGTTGTTTATTGTTGGTAATCATTCCGCCACTCGCGGTACAACGACGCAAAGATCCATCAATGTCTACCAGTAAACATTAAGACTTAGTCGGAACGACCCAAAGGGTATGAGAGAATAATTCAACAACAACCAAGCTATAAATATTTAATTGAAGTGGCGTCGACCCCGTAATCATTCATAATTCTGGAAGTAGTCCCTAAAGTAATTTTATTTTCCGTGAGGTTAAATTTTTGTGGTTTTGACTCTAATTTTGTTCGTTGAATTTAATTTTTGTTGATTTATGATTATATTTTAATTTTCATTTTAAGTGCAAAAATTTGCCATGGATTTACCGGGTATATTAGTTGCTTTCTTTACCCACAAAAATAATGAAATTTAATTCCAATCGAAAATTCGTGATTTTACGGTAGCAACAGTGTCTACAGAAATACTTACGGGTACAAACGGCCTAGCAGTTGGATTCAGCTTAGTAGCATGAGGACTGGGCAAGCTGTAAACATTCATATAACCATACCTATACAATACACGCCAATTCAAAACATCACAACTAAAAATCACAAACAAGTAAAATAGGGAAAAATTCTTTCAGTGAAAGTTCAAAATTTATAAATAGCCCATGTAGACGATAAAGCACCTTTTGATGCCCTGGACAGTAATGTATCACTCTACCTATTGTCTGATGAAGCTGTTGAAAGCTTTTCCTTCTCCACATCCTTCTCCTGGGTAAGTGGATTGGCCACCTTGATCGTATTACCAGCGAATGACAGCCGTTTCCCACAATTTGAACAAAACTTGTGTGGAGGGAAGACCACATTTTCACACGCCCCGCCCTCCTCTAGTTTGTTGTGACACATCTTGGCATTCTCTCTGAAGATGTCCGAGTTGATCCTCCAGCCACACATTGAACAAAACCTTTGCTCCTTCTCAATCTTTTGTCCACACTCCTCCCCCTCTGTTGTCCACTTCGGACATGAAGAAAACCATTATCACCTGGCACTGGAGGGTACACCTGTAAGTTATAACATGCTTACAATTCTAAATTACATGATCCATCATTTTCTTTTCCAACTCAATGCTACAATGAAAAAAAACTGAACAATAATTTTTAGACATAACATGTACACTTCAAAATATGTGAACATGTCTGTTTTTTCAGCCATGTTACATATTACACAGGAATATTTTCCTCCTATACCACTGGCTTTTAGCTCAAGCTACAGTTGAACTTTGGTATCCTCAAACACTGATATCTCGAAATACTATGACTATGTCAAGTGATCAGAAGTCCAAAAGCCACTTATTTTTCTAATTTATTTCGAATCCACGAACATCTCAAAGTTTTTTTTCTCCGGTACCCTCAAGTTCGACGATAACGAAATTCGACTGTAGTTTGATGTAACACAATGAGCATTTCTGACAGCCAATAAACAGTAGAATGTTAGTCGCCCTGAACGAGATTGTCATTTCCAGTAAACAAAGACAAATTACACAAACCCCACCAGCAGTTATTGTCCGATCCTCCAGTGATTTTGTTCCGATCTGCTATTCAATCTCCGAAGGGAGGACTGCCTTTTCCAATTCTGCGTATTCATATCTCCAAGGGAGACTGGCCTTTTACCAACTTGCGTATTCGTAATCTCCTAGGGAGGACTGGCCTTTTTCCAATCTGCGTATTCGTATCTCCTAGGAGGACTGGGCCTTTTCCCAATCTGCGTTATTCGTAATCTCCTAGGAGGACTGGCCTTTCCATCTGCATATTCGTATCTCCAAGGGACGACTGACCTTTATCCTCACGGACAAAATTGACACGAAGCGATGGACTGGCCTTATCATTCAGAGCCGGACAAAGGACACGAAGCGATGCTGGCCTTTATCATCAGAGCAAACGAAGCGACACCCCCGTCTACCTCCGCATACATGTAGGTACGATTTCTGACTTCCATTCACCCCTCCACACCTGCTTACCCGCTGAAGCCTTTCCCGTATCATTCTACGCCATCTTCCTTTGTCTGAGAGCGCCCTCTACAGATGTAGTCACATGACTTTCACAGTTTCCGTAGTCCCAGACTTCTAGCAGTTGTTTCCCCTTTTCCTTTGCCCTTCTTTTGACTTTCCTGGCAGTTGATAGGCTTCACTGGTTTTTCTTTGTCTACTACTTCGTTGGTCTTTGCTACATCAGAAGCTACAGGTCAACTTGCACCAAAAATATAGCAGATATTACTTTTCGATCATCATCCATTATTGCTAAGTCTTATATATAATTGAAACAAGATGTGTTTGAGAAAACACGAATGCCCCCGTTATTCCCACATGTCAGTGGAAGGGCGCTAATATGAAAGGTTTTATTCCTTACATTCAAAGTTATGGCCAATGTTAAAAGTTTTTTAAAATGTAAGGTCAAAATTTTAAGGTCAAGGTCAACAATTTGGTACCAGATAAAAGGGACTCGTTCATAAGGAATAACATGTGAAATATGAATGCCCTAACTCTTTTGCCATTCAAAAGTTATGGCTAATGTTAAAGTTTTTTGAAAAGTAGGTCTAAGTTCAAAATAAAGGTCAGAGGTCAAAACGTTTTCTGCCCACGAAGGTCTAGTCATAAGGAACAGTACATGTGAAATATTAAAGCCTTCAAAAGTTAAAAGCTTATAGTTAAAGTTTTTTGAAAAAGTAGGTCAAAAACTTCAAAGTCAAGGTCAGGAGGTCAAAAATTTTGTACCCATGGAAAGGTTTCTTGTAATAAGAAACATACTTGTGAAAATATGCAAAGCCCTAGTACTTATTCATTCAAAAGTTATAGCTAAGATTAAAGTTTTTGATTAAGTAGGGTCAAACTTCAAGGTCAAAGGGTCAAACAAATGTTGGTTACCCACGAAAGGTCTTGTCATAAGAACATACATGTTGAAATATTCAAAGCCCTAGTACTTACCATTCAAAAGTTATAACTAAGGTTTAAAGTTTTTGAAAAGTAGGTCAAAATTCAAGGTCAGGGAGGTCAAAAATGTTGGTACCCACGAAAATTCTGTCATAAAGAAACATACATGTGAAAATCAAAGCTCTAGTACTTACCATTTCAAAAGTTATAAACTAAGGCTTAAAGTTTTTGAAAGGTAGGCTCAACTCAAGGAGTCCAAGGTCAGGACGGTAAAAAATGTTACCCACAAGAAAGGTCTTTGCATACAAGAACATACATCTTTAATATCAAACCCTAAGTACTTACCATTCAAAAGTTATAACTAAGGTAAAGTTTTTGAAACAGTAGTCAAACTTTCAAGGTCAAGGTCAGGAGAGTCAAAAATGTTGGTACCCACGGAAAATTCTTGTTCATTAAGAAACAACATCTTTAATATTCAAAGCCCTAGTACGTACCATTCAAAAGATTATAGCTAAGGTTAAAGTTTTTGAAAGTAGGTCAAACTCAAAGGTCAAAGGTCAGAGTCAAAAAATTTTGTACCCACATAAGGTTCTTGTCATAAGAAACATTAACATCTTTTAATATCAAGCCCTCAGTACTTACCATTTCCAAAAGTTATAAAAATCTAAGTAATGTTTTGAAAAGTAGGTAAACTTCCAAGGTCAGGTCAGGAGGTTCAAAAATGTTGGTTCACGGAAAATTCTTGTCAAAGAAACATACATCTTTATATCAAAGCCCTAGTACTTGCCATTCAAAAGTTATAGCCAAGGTTAAAGTTTTTGAAAAGTAGGTCAAACTTCAAGGTCAAGGTCGGAGGTAAAATGTTGGTACCCACGGAAATTCTTGTCATAAGAAACATAACTCTTTATATTCAAGCCCTAGTACTTGTCCATTCAAAAAGTTATAGCCAAGGTTAAGTTTTTGAAGGAAGAGATAGAGTAGAATCGAAGGTCACAGCAGGAGCAAAAATATTGTACCGTACACGGGATAAATACTATGTCATAGAAACATACATCTTAGTATCAAAGCCTTGACAAGCATTGCGCTATTTAGATGTATAGCTCATTTAATTTCGACAAGAGTGGCGATCTGATGCAGCACATAGAGGAAAAAATTGTCCCCATCTTAATTCGGGGGATATATCAACTGATTTAACCCATACAAATCTCTGTTAGCAGTTTACAACATGCAAGATTGACTGTATACTTTTCGATGGTATCGTGCGATTAGTCCAGAACGTGGAAGTCTTTTTTGTGAGATTATGTCCCTGATTGTCACATAGTTAGCAGCACCTTAACTTTTTTGTGGGATTATCCGTCTGACTTCCGTTTAGGCTATGTAGCACTAACTATTTTTAGTGAGGATTCCTGTATGATTGTAGCTATGTAGCTACCTCTTTTTTGTGAGATTACGGTCTGATTGTAGCTATGTAGCATAAACACTTTTTTGTGAATTCCTGTCTGATTAATGTAGTTATGTAGCTTCCTTTATTCGGTGAGTATTAGTCTGTAGTATTATAGCTTAGAGTACCTTAAGTAGATATTTGTCTGATGTAGTATGTAGCGTACCTTTTATGATGTTGTGGGATTATGTCTGATTTGTATGTAGGCGTTACTTATTTTCTTGGGATTATCACGTCTATGTGCGATACCCTTCTCTGTGGGATTACCGTTGCTAGTTGTTCGCGTACCTTTATACCGTGTGGGTTACTCTATGGACCAGTAGGTTAAATCGTCGCGTAGTTTTTTCGGTGGGATATATCCGTCTATTAATCCGTGGTTATGTCAGCGTGTACCTTTTTCGGTGGTTATCCGTAGATTATTCGTACCTGTTTGGTGATTACGTGTCGTGCGTACTTTTTTGGTGGGATTAAAGTGCTGTATGTGGCTCACTTTTCTTTGGTGACTTAACCGTGGCTTATTGATCCGTACCTTTTTTTGGTGGGATAATACTGTGGCTATGTGGTACTTTTGTTGGTTGGGATTAAAACCGTGGTTGATTGCGTACCTTTTTGGTGGTAGTCTATCGGCGTACTTTATGGGGGATTAACAGCGAGATGGTATGTCGACCTTTGTGGATCCGTCATTAACGTGTTGTGGACTTGTTAGATTATCCGTCTGTTGTCTGTTGCTACATAGCGTAACTTTTTGGAGGGATTTCCACCGCCTCTTCCTCCTTCGCTCTTCCACTTGCTGTAACGTGTACCTCATAGTGTTTTTTCACGTTTCTATGGGAGACTATTGTATACAGAAAATCTACTAAATACAATAGCTGGGAGAGAGTCGGCCACATACAGCTAATTGACTGTAGTGTGTCAGCATTGTAAACAGGAATGTATGCAGGTAATGAATTTTTTGTAGTGGACGACAAGTCAAGTTTGTCGTTATAAGATTTTTTTGTTTAGATGAATGAAATTTATGGAGGATATATAGTGGTGCAAGTACCCACTGGTGCAGCGTCAGTTGTAAGTATACATCATCCGAGCTGGCTCTTCGGTCACGACAATGTCCCTTTCATCTCTATCTAAAGCAGAGCCAGGTCCTGAAATAGTTCTATTCTTATAATGAGAGGAAAATCATGGCCGTATATGTCACAAAATCGTGGGGCTAAATAAATTCACTTGTGGCTACTCTAATTCACTGTGTACTTCTACAAATATGTAGTCATGAATATATTTCCTTATACCAGATTTCAATTTTAGTCCTCTACGTTCAGAGCTAATTCGTAGATTTTACCTTCGTTGGACTAACTGTAGATATTTTATCCTCTCATTGGATAAATCCGTATTGGGCTAATTGTTTAGAATTTATCCTCTCTGTTAGGGCTACTCGTAGAGATTTTACCCTCGTATTTAGGGGCATAAATTAGTAGGAATTTTACCCTCGTATTAGGATGCTAATTTAGATAATATTATTCTGTCAGTTAGGGCGCGTATACTGTAGAATTTTATCCCTGTGTTAGGGCTATAACTGTAGAATTTTATCCTGTCGTTGAGGAACTAATTGATAGAATTTTCCCTCGTATTAGGCTAATTGTAGACAACCCACACGTTTGCTTGTACAACGACGGATATACTGACAACAGTACCTCCCTCTCTATTGGGCGAGTTGGAGAAGCGAATCTTCTCCAGGTTTTTGCCGTATTCCTTTGCAACGGTGAACTCGGGAATCTCTCTTTTCTTCAGGCTATGACTTTTTCATCTCTCTATATAAGTTAATAATGAGGATCATGTCTTGTTTTCAAAGAAAAGAATTATCAAGGCAATGTTTCAACATATACTGCCATATAAAATTTGAAAAGAAAAACATTCTGCACCCCCCCCCCCCCCCCGTCCCCCCCCCCCCCCCTCTCACCCCCACACCCCCCCCCTCCGTTACAATTCTGGAAAACTTATTCTTAGCAATCATTCTGAGAAAATTGTGGTATTATGTCATGATAAAACAAGTTTAAAATGTTATGGAATGTCATAAATTTTCAGGGTTAATATTCTTCAAAACTAACAGTCCGAATGATCTATCAATACCTGTTCTTGCCCGAGACCGATTTGAACTGGACAGGTGTACACGTATATACTTGTAAAGACTGATTTGAACTGGACAGGTGTATTACTTGTACCTGTATTACCTTCACAGTCAGATTCCTCCTCCATATCCGTACTCTCCTCATCAGAAATGTCGTCCACTGCATTGTGAAATTTCGACAGATCGATCAGATATTTACGTTTCCGATTGACCGACACCTTGCTGCCCTCAATGTTCTCGCTGGGATCTCCTTTCATCGTGAAGGCCTTCTTTGCTTTATTTGGGGTGTTTGTGTATTCCTCCAGTCTCTGCAATCATTGAAAATATACTATAATACAGCTCACTATATCTACAGGGGGTCATTTCGGGTCCATAAATATCAGATTTTTTTTTTTTTTGATTGATGGATCAATGTATTATACAAATAATTTGTTTGTTTCGAAACCCCTTTGTGACTGATCCAGAAAAAAATCACTTGTACAAAATTTTGTTCTTTTCATCTAACAAATTCATTTTGTCTTCTTCGACCTAACTAGATGAGTTCCACATTGATTTGCAATGACTAAATTTATGGGAGATGTGTTCTGAATAACCATGAATGAATGAATGCTTTAGCTTGGGAACAGAATGTTGAATGGTTTGATTGACATGGATTGGTTAGGAATGGCAAGATTCTAGTGAAGACTGAACAGTTCTATGGGTGTAGTAATACACTCCCGGGTCTGCACGTCTCATCTAAAGGCGGACATACAAAACCGCACTTCATCGCTACGTAAACGTATTTGATCCTGGCCATCTCACCTGCGCTTTCTGTTGCTGACGTAATACTTTGGACTGCCGAACTTTTCCGGGAACTGGTACAGCAAGAGGTTTCCCGTCCTTGAAATTTGACAGTATCAGAGCGATCGTTTGTAGAGTCTTACCTAGACCCATGTCATCAGCCAGTATTCCTGTAATCAATCAATCATCTATGCTGTGACACAATTTTAGAAGGCTAGTCATCAGCGGCAAAAAAAATGGTTAAAACGGGGCTTAACATTTTGCTTCAGAACTGGAAGAATATTAAGAAACTAGAGTGTTAGATTCTAAATATACATGATAGATTCATTATCACTTAACAGTCAAACCTCGTTATCTCAAACCCGATATATGGAAATGAGAAAAAATGACAAGATATCCGAGGATTCGAGATATCCAGGGTAAAACACTTCCAAGAATTGGTGGTTGGGACTTCCAAACCACTTCGACATAGCCATGGTAATTTAACTGTAATTTTGCAAGAGGCATCTCTCATGAAATCTGATTACCCACTTTTTATTTTCTGTAGCCAAATTACACTCAAAAACAGTGGGATTAACAGACTATTTCTGCAAATTTGTGTCCTCGCGATTTTACGTAACATGATTCATTTTGCCAAATTAAGTACTGCCATAAGATAAAGAATCAACAGTATGCAAAAACATCCACGATAAGTCCATGTCTATAATAGCAATAAAAACTAGTACTGTGTTTCCTGTATCATGTCATGAAGTGCATGCTAGTGCATTTACCACCAAAAACGCTTTTTGGTTTCGTTCTGGTTGTGAAGATGGTCACCGAGTTGAAATATTGTCCATTTTTGTTCTCCCAAAATGGAGGAAGCTGGTCCCCGTTCTCTCTCTGTATCATCCAATGGAAGGGTTTGTTTCTGGTGTTTGTACATCGTGCTAGATATCGCCTGGAATCAAATAACGAGAAATAAAATTCACTTGTGTAGATGTTTATATGTTTTACATTGCTAGATATCGCTGGAATCAAAATAACGAGAAATAAAATTCACTTGTGTAGATGTTATATGTTTGTACATCGTGCTAGATATCGCCTGGAATCAAATAACGAGAAATAAAATTCACTTGTAGATGTTTATATGTTTGTACATCGTGCTAGTAATCGCCTGGAATCAAAATAACAAGAAATAAAATTCCACTTGTGTGATATGTTTTATGTTGTACATCGTGCTAAGATTATCGCCTGGAATCAAATAACGAGAAATAAAATTCACTCGAGTAGATGTTTATATGCTAGATATTGCCTGCAATAAAAATTATGAGAAATAAAATTCACTCAATCAAAATGCTTTCACTTTTAAATGAAATTTTTGTCATTTTAAACTACAACAGTATGTGTTCATTAAATTCTTTTGAACTTTATAAATTAAGACAAGAGTCAAAGCTAGAGACCAAGACCTTGAGGTTTAAGGTAGTATGATTTTCACGAGCAGTATTTAATACAGTCTGGATCTAAAGTAATTAAAACTTAAAAGAATAAAAACAGATCACCAACACTACATGAGAATGCTATAGATAAACCAAGTAAACCTATCTAGCATTCTTATGTACTGTAGGTAATCTGTTTCTAAATTTTGAAATTGATATTAAATAAAATATTGAAATATATTTCTGAAATGGACTTTCAGGATGTTTTCTGACGGGGTAAGAAATATTATGACGTCCGGGATTTTGTCTTATAGCAATCATTCTGGCGCAGTCCCATCACTCTGCAGGCTCTAACAATCTGCAGGTTCTGACAATAACACCCCCCCTTCCCCAACAGTCCATACCTCCGCAGGTTCTGACAACGTTGTCTTGTCACCTTCATTCAGACTTTCAAACAGCTTGTCCAGTTCATTTTTCACCTAATTCAGAAAAAAAAAAGGAAAAGATACATGTATCATCAAATCAACAATAACTAGAAAACTGACTCCGTCTGTAACTTTTAACTGATATGTTATTAGCTACTGTTACATTTTACTGACGACACAGAATTCATTCATGTTTGTGACAACACAACGGAGAGAAAAACAGTGTTCTGTCCTATAAACGAGAACTTTAATAAGACTGACCTCTGACCGTGGTAAAATTAGAACGAGTGAGGTCGGCTAAATATTATTAATATCTCTTTCATATACATATCCTGTGATCCAAAAGGAAATAAAACTCATCTTATCATAGTCCCATTCCCTTGAGACGTTTAGAGCATGAAAATAAAGGATTTGGCATAAATATCGACAAACAAAATCTTGGACATTTACAGACTCCCGACAACCTTTGGCTTTGTTTTACGGTACTGATATACCACTGGGGGAGCGGTTCAGCACGCACTTACTATAATGTTTGTAGTGAGTCGACTGTATACGTATGTGCGATCTATGTCATATTCTGGCCCCTTGACATGAGAGGCCTTTGCTTTGTTACCGGTCTGTCGGTCATAGAAAGGTTAAGAGATATTTAATATACGGTACAATGACCCGTCCACTTGTGCGCGTGAAGGTAATATCCTACCGATTTTCAACCTGTGGATCTCCTTGAACAACCTTTGTAAATTGGTTACATCCTCATCCGTGACTGTTGGATTATTAGAATCGCGAGCCGGCAGGAGAGAGCGGAGTTTCCCAAAAAGTGATACATTGGAAACGAAACTAAATTGACTCCTTGAGCCAACCTTTGTAAATTTGTTAAACCGTCGTGTTATAAAAAGTGACAAGAGGTATTTAAATAATACTGAAGTCTGCGTCGCCAGAGTATAACGACGAACCTCACGGCTTGTTCAGTAAAGGGGGGAAAAGCGGGATGCGTACCATTCATCGGCATAGCCGCCCTGTTCCCAAGGTACCTGAAATGGAGTGGCCCCGTGAGGGAAGCGCATGAGGATGGAAACGGGGACGCAAAAAAGAGAGCCGTACAGTAGGAACGGTTGAGGGTTTGAATTTGGTATCACGTTACAGATGTTCTAGGTAGAGATGCCCGCAAGGGAAAGAATTGTGTATCGTAGACTCGCAGGGTGTTTCCCTCATCGGCACGAAAATCTGGGTGTTACGATCTGAGGTGTCGGGCACGGTGGCTTGAGGCGTGAAGCATGTCTGGCTAAGCGATGAATGAGTAAGCTACGCAACGCTCTGTAAGCAGGTAGTAGGTTATGCGTAGTTGGAATCTGGACAGTAGAAGCCTGAGGACTGCGAACTAAGGCTCCTAAAATCTCAAAAAGGCGCCCAGACGGAATCTGAGCAGCTCCGTTCTTTAGTCAGGTTAGGTTGTTTAGATGTATACTGGGGCGGTGGTGCAAGATAAGTTAGCTGGGATTATCAGGCGTCGGTCTCACTCGGAGGGTGATGCGAGGTGAAAGTGATGAAACGATCTGTTTGTAAAAGGAATTTAGCGCAGTTTGGGGCAGATGTCGAGCCTTACACAGTAGAAAAATTGCATTTGGCGTTATCGATTGGATTGGGGGCGCAGAATCAAAGGCCGTACCAGTACGCTACTCTAAGTGAGATGGAACGTCCCGGAACTGAGTATATATCACTCTAGCGGAGGTCAAAGCCTTGGACAGATATTTAGGAATCCGAGAGAAAGAAGTAACGAACGATTGACATTATGTAAATCGCTCCTAGTAGCCGATGTGCATATATCCTACCTGCCGCCGGGAATTGGGTACGTCGTCGTTGTGCGTTCAGCTGGAGTATAAGATTAGTTTATATGCAGTTTGATTTCTCCTCCACTTGAGCTATTTGTTACGTAATATTCGGTAGGTTATAAGAAAAAAGTTTAGCTCAGTAAAATGGTCCCTCCTCGGATCGTCGTGCGGGATACAAGAATGGCACCGGAGATGAGGGTTATCATAGAAGGATTTGGAGCCGAGCTAATGGGGACTGAGATCGGCTAAAATCACAGCTCACAAACAGCTTGAGCCAGCTACTTTCACTAAATGTATGTAATTTATGGTTATCTGAGTCTATTTATGTTATTTTGTGTTTTTTTTTTTTTTTTGTTTTTTTTTTATTTTTTGTGTTAATAACTTGCGAAATGCACAGGCAAGTACTATGGTAGGGTGTATTTAATTGCATAATGATACCACTGTTATGGAGATGTTGATTTTTACAGCGTCCGACTCGTTAAGATTGACACACCTTGTTATTCCTAACCTATGTCGGGTGGAGGCATTATCTGAACCAACTTAAATCTACTCCATATCAGGGACATTCCACTCTTTCTGGTTCAATGAAAAAAGATTTTTTAAAGAATTTCTCTATATATCTGCATGTTAACACTTTGAATTCCTATTGGGCCTCATCATACCCCGCGGGTATGAATTTGAACAAACTTGAAATCTCCCACTATAATCAGGAAAGAATTTTACAAATATAAAGTTTCGGCTTTCCTCCCTGGCCAAGTGGTTCTTGAAGTAACTAAAAAGGAAGATTTTTAAGATTTAGTCCCAATTAATCAATTGAAAAACTTAGAATTCCCTATTGGTGGCC
>CAJDSM010029263.1:68-23155 GCA_903981925.1 Ostrea lurida
AAAGGGTTACCCGTCGTCAAACTCTAGTACTGTAATGACAGTCTAGCAAAGGGGGGTATGAAACAACAAAATCCAGTCTCCCCACCCAATCATGGACTTAGTGATAATGTTGTAATTTCAAACAACGGTCATCATAGCCAATCCGTGTAAAATTTGCGAAATGTTTAACACGTCCGTCATTCCGTCTGTCCGTCTGTTTTTCCGTCAGCTTCTGTTGACTAGGTAGTTCCGTTCATTTGTCGTTATTTCTGTTACTGTATTCGTCTTTTTCGTCCGTCTCACATTATTCGTAACATCATTTCTCAGCCAAGTATACATCACGAGTTACCAATATTTTGCTGAACTTCATTCGGCATGTAGTGTATGGTGGCAGCATTTTCAATTCATCGGCGCATTTCATCCTTCTGTGCTGGGATTTTTTTTACAGTTCTATATATTTTTTCGTAAAAAATTAATTTCAGCAACTGTTTTATCACAGGGCTACTAATATTTTGCTTGAAGCATTATATTACATATTAATTGTATACTTGGGACTGCATTTTCAGAGTTAATGGACAAAATGGCCTTCCTGCTTTGCCAAGAACTTTAGAAATTTTGTTACATTAATGACATGTGCTCACTTGTTTTGTGAACATAATTCTTTAAGCAAGACTATATATGTTCACAACGGGGGGGGGTTATCTTAAATCCATTTTACATGAACATATTTTATATAAGGATCGATGTATGTGGATTTTACAAATGTCATCAAAATTTAGGTCCTGCATTGACAAGGAAGTGGACATTTTCCATAATACAGAGTGCTTACTACAACCTTTTTCGGGCTGTGCGACCGGTCCAGCAGAGGATGCTGATCTCTCATGGCACTTTATCCTGTCCTTCGGCTTTCTGCTCCGAAGGTTACGTGTTGGCCCTATCACTCGATTTTTGTATGTGTTTTTTTTGTGACTATCGATTACGTTTTCAACTTTGTTTATCCTTCGCCAGTTTTATATACACAATATTTTGCAACTTGAATTCCAACAATCGTTGTATACGATAGGCCTAAGACTTTTGGCATGAGCTTACTATATGTATGATGTAGTCATGGATGCATTTTCAAAATTTCATCGAAGATGTTACGTCCTGGTTTGGAACGAGAATTTAGAATTTGTGCATATTACAGGGCCAACATACAACATTTTGCGTAACATAAGTCTCCAATAATATTTTTGCAGGCCTAACTAATATTTTGCTTAAGATTATATATTGCGCTTGTGTATTGTGGATACTCATTTTCGAGTTTTTATTATGCGTTTTGGTATTGTGGGAATATATTTTCAAGGCATTTTATATGCGTTTTGTGCATTGTGGGATTACATTTGCAGAGTTTTATATTGCGTTTTTGCTCATGTCGTGGCGTATATACAATCGTTCTAAGTTATAACTAATATACGAGCTTTAAAAGCTTAGCGCACGGTATCACTAACTGAGCATTGGCTCTGTAGACCATCTGCTGTTGTCCGCTCACATATCTTTTGACCCCTTGCTTGATATCAACCAAACTTGGACACAGGGGTTTGCCTTAGAGAGTAGACTGATCCCTATTGATTTTCAGATCATATGGGTTAGAAGGTCAAGCGAGTAGGTCCATGTGTAGATTGTCGGTTCTGTAGGACCATTGTTGTCCGCTCAATATCTTTTGGACCCTTTACTTGAGAGCTATCTTAATCAGTAACTTGGCAAAATGTACAAGGGTTGCTTTAGAGGTAGATGATCCCTATTGATTTTCATGGTCCACATGGTCGAAGGTCAAGGTCAAGTGGTCGTCTGTAGACTATGTCTGTTCCGCTCAATAGTCTTTTGACTCTTTGCTTGATATCAAACCAAACTTGGTACAGGGGTTGCCCTTAGAGAGTGATTGATCCATATTGATTTTCGTCACATGGTCGAAGGTCAAGGTCAGTGGTAGTCTGTAGACTATGTTGCTGTCCTCAATATGATTTTGACCTCTTTGCTTGATATCAACCAAACTAGGTACAGGGGTTGCCCTTAGAGAGTAGATGATCCCTATTGATTTTCAGGTCACATGGTCCAAGGTCAAGGGGTCAGTCTGTAGACTATGTGCTGTCCGCTCAATATTTTGACCTCTTTGCTTGATATCAACCAAGCTTGGTACAGGGGTTGCCCTTAGAGAGTAGATGATCCCTATTGATTTTCAGGTCAATGTCAAAGGTCAAGAGGTCAGTCTGTAGACTATGTGCTGTCCGCTTCAATATTTTTGACCTTTTGCTTGATATCAACCAAACTTGGTACAGGGGTTGCCTTGAGAGTAGATGATCCCTATTGATTTCAGGTCACATGGTCCGAAGGTCAAGGTCAAGTGGTCAGTCTGTAGACTATGTGCTGTCCATCAATATCTTTTGACCTCTTTGCTTGATATCAACAAACTTGGTACACGGGTTGCTTTAGAGAGTGATGATCCCTATTGATTTTCAGGTCACATGGTCGAAGGTCAAGGTCAAGTGGGTCAGTCTGTAGACTATGTGCTGTCCGCTCAATATTTTTGACCTCTTTGCTTGATATCAACCAAAAACTTGGCTAGGGTTGCCTTAGAGAGTAGATGATCCTATTGATTTTCGGTCACATGGTCGAAGGTCAAGGTCAAGTTGGTCAGTCTGTAGACTATGTGCTGTCGCTCAATATCTTTTGACTCTTTGCTTGATATCAACCAAACTTGGTAGCGGGTTGCCCTTAGAGAGTAGATGATCCCTTTTGATTTTAAGGTCACATGGTCCAAGGTCAAGTGGTCAGTCTGTGACTTGTCTGTCCGCTCAATACTTTTGACCTCTTTGCTTGATATCAACCAAACTGAGTAAGGGGTTGCCCTTGAGAGTAGATGATCTATTGATTTTCAGGTCACATGGTCGAAGGTCAAGGGGTCAAGTCTGTAGACTATGTGCTGTCGCTCAATATATTTTTGACCTCTTTGCTTGATATCAACCAAACTTGGTACAGGGGTTGCCCTTAGAGAGTAGATGATCCCTATTTGATTTTCAGTCACAATGGTCGAAGGTCAAGGTCAAGTGGTCAGTCTGTAGACTATGTGCTGTCTCAATATTTTTGACCCTTTGCTTGATATCAACCAAACTTGCCTAGGGAATCTTCCTTAGAGAGTAGATGATCCTATTGATTTTTTCAGTCCCAAAGAAAAGTCAAGGGTTTACAAATCATGGTTTAACCCATGTTGTCGATCATATCTTTGATATCAACCAAACATGGATGTAGGGGTTGTCCTTAGAGATTAAATGATCCCTGTTGATTTAAGTTAAAGGAAGGTCAATTACTGGTCTTACCATGTGTTGTCCGCTCGAAGATCTTTTGACCCCTTTGCTTGATAAACTAAACTGGGTACAGGTGTTTGTCCTTTGAAGTAATGATCCATAATAATTTTTTGGGTCACATGGCCAAAGATAAGGTCATCTGATAGGCCAATTTCAAAAACTGCTAAGATTTGTCCATATGTTTGTATTTTGTTCAAACTTGACATCTTATCATTGATGAATAGGTATTTTTACCCTTATTTGTTAATGATTAGTTTTGCTTGTATAAAGCACCCAATTTCACTAATAGCCATTTTGAATTTTGCACCATGGGGGGCATTTATGTTTCTCAAACATTTCTTGTTTCTTTGTATATTACTTCATCTAGCTCTTTCCCCTTAATGACGACTTTTGAGCCACTGCCCTATTTTTTAAGGCCTTTCTATGCTTCCCTTAGAGGTTTTTTGAATATGAAATAAGAGCAATGATGTATGGTTTAAAGTTGATTTATACAGGTTTAGAATGTTTAAAATTACAACTTATATTATCAATGGATTTGTGTATAATTAACCTTTCATATTAGATTGCCAAAAAAACAATTACAAGTCCTTTGTAAGAAAAAATGCAGGTGCAAACAGGTATATGGAAAATTATTGTTTTTAACTTCAGAAATCAATTAAATCAAATAAATAAGTTATAAATATTTTTAAATTATAGTGTGTACTATATAATGATGTTCATCTGAAATTTTATATTTTATATTCAATAGTAAATTGCACCGGTAAAGGTTTTGTTAAACCTCACACCATGGCAATTTCAGCAAAATACACTCGTAAAACCACCAATCCAGAACAGGAACATTGCACAATCAATTGTGTACATGTTCCCTCTTATCCACTTGGGGCTAATTCAGCTACTGTATGATTGAGTTGACGTCAAAAGGTGGGCATTAGGAAATGAGGGGTGGTGGTCCAAAACGTGGCATTAAGGGGAAATGGATAAAATGGTCCAAGGGGAAAAGAGCTAGAGGTCCCATACCCCACTTACCGAATTCACACCTTTCGCTTGTCAACTGACTTACCATAACGTGGGGTATCCTCGGACAGTGAACAGTAGATCCCTTGTTTTATATGAATTTTTACATCAACTTTCATATTAGGCCAAAATCAAATAAATGTCACATGTGCGTTTCCTATTTCACTCCCTGAAAATTAGGTAGAGTAGGTAGGCAAAACATTTCAAATTTACTAAAACATTATATTTTAAATTCATTAAAACACATTCTATTTGAAATCTTGCTCTTTTGATACATTTCCAATACAGGACTATTTTCATCTACAAATACTTTTTACACATTTTGAAAATCAATCAGTAAAAGTGAAATTGTAAATCAGAGAAGCTTGAATGCAAAAAGAAAACAATTCCAGAACTTTTGAAAATTCTGAATTTTTATTTATATATTCCAATTCCATAAAGTAAGATCTGGTACAGAAATAAATAATTTAAATCTAATCATAATAAAAAAAAAAAACTCAGTAAGTGGCTGCTTTCACCATGATGGCTCTTCAGACATTTTTTTTTTAATTATATATGTTGATTGAATACGAATTATCACGTTATTGTTTATGACATCATAATCCTCCTTGTGGAAGATGACATCGCAATGATCGAAGATTAACAATTCATTGATTGAATTAGACAAATCATATCACTTTATATAGTTTAAGTTTATGGTTTAACAAATTCATGAAGAAATCCCCCCCTTTGACAAACACAATGATTTTGTAAAAGTGGAAATTTTTAAAATTGTCCTTTCAAATTGCCACATTCTGCAAAATGTTGACAACAAGGGGTATTGTGGACACTGCAATCTCAAATCTGATGTTGTGTACTCCAGCTTTTGTGATGAGTCTTCCTGTTTGTCCAATGTAGAATTCTTTGCATTTGGGGCATATTACAAAGTTGAATATAAAATTCTCATCAATTTATTTCCAGAGAGCTCGGATGACGGTGCTTGATCATCACAGACATGAAGAGGGCAAAGATTTCGTGGAGCAGCCCCCAAGGCATTTATTTGCAAGACCAAGTCTCACATTTATGAGAGAGAAAAAGTTGTAAATATTAATGTTGACATTGAACTTATGTAAAAATGATGCTTGTTACTGATGGATAACATAATTAGGAATAAAAACATTGAATAACATGTTAACAATGTTTTGTTTTGCTGTAAATATGCAGTCCCTGTAACAGCTGATTGTTAAGGTCACACGCAACGTTCGTTATCTGTATATATTTTTTAAAATTATTCTTCATATAAAATCATAGTACCCCAATATATTCTGAGAAACAAGATGTGTTTGGAAACATAAATGCCCCCATATTCCACATGCCAGTAGAAAGTGCTTGTCATATTAAGGTTAATGCATGTGAAATATGAAAGGTCTATCCCTTTATACCATTCAAAAGTTATGGACAATGTTAAAGTTTTTAAAATGTAGGTCAAAATTCAAGGTCAAGGTCAAATAAATGGTACCAGATGAAAGGGCTTGTCATACGGAATACACATGTGAAATATGAAAGCTCTATCTCTTTTCATTCAAAAGTTATGGCCACGCTTTTGAAAAGTAGGTCAAAGTTCAAGATCAAAGTCAGGTCAAAAATTTTGGTACCCACGGAATGGTCTTGTCATAAGGAACACATAAGGGAAATATCAAAGCCCTAATACTTACTATTCAAAAGTTATAGCTAAGGTTAAAGACGGATGACAGCGGTATAGCAATGTGGGCGTATGAAAAGCACCTAAAAAAGATCGTTTTATTTCCAAGTCTGAAAGTTTGTTTCGACATTTTCATTAATTGGAAGTTAAAGAATTGGGATTTGGGNTGTGGGCGTATGAAAAGCACCTAAAAAAGATTGTTTTATTTCCAAGTCTGAAAGTTTGTTTTGACATTTTCATTTATTGGAAGTTAAAGAAGTTGTGGTATTTGACCATAGTGTTTGTGTTCCTGACTTGAGGAAAATGGACCATCTTGACTATGATTGACACTTATAGTCTGATAAAGTTGATTGTCCAACCAAAGAATTCCTGATGGAGAAATGATGTACAACAGGCAATGGATGTACAGTATATATATTGTTACTACAAATACCAGGGAAATAACACCTTGGAATTGGACATATCTTGTATCTTGTGCATGAAAACACAAATACATGTAATATACATCTATGTTAGATAGACGACCTTTCCTGTGTTACAGTTCTAACTCAACAACAACACAACTTCTGGACTTTTTTATGTTCCAATTTCAGTAAATATAAAAATAAGCTAATCACTTATAATATATATCTTTCAACCCTTGAAAATGTGTGTTGGAAGTGAAATTTGAGTAAAAGAGTAAAATGCAATCTCTCCTTCATCCACCACTGCCCAGTGAAGTGGAACCTCATCGTCATAGTAACTGGTTATAGAGGTCAAGGTTGACAAAGAAGGCGGCTCTTCTGTACTCCTAGAAAGATTGAATGACATGTACCTGAGTGAAATTTTAATTTCAATAATTAAACAAAAGCAATGCCAATGTGGCATAATACGCCCATACTAATAATTAGTGGTATTCATATTTTAGCACACTTAGCACTACCCTTTATGTTTCATTTACACTTATTGAGAAACAATATGCATCCTTCACTTGACATAAGGTGTATGGGTACCAAGCTTGACAGTCTTATCCCCAATATAATTTGGTCTGTATTGGCTTCCTATTAGTTGATACTATGACCTTGACCTTTAACCTTGAAAAGTAATGGGCATCTTCCTCTTATCACGGTGACCAAATGTACCAAGTTGTAAGATCCTGGAGCTTACAGTTCAGTCTGTATCCTGCCTACAAGGCCCGAACAGACAGACAATGACATAACATTTTGAGCGGCATACAAAAATCTTAAAATTAGAAGTGTCATACTATAACTGCATGAACAAGTACTGTTTGCTAAAAGCTTTATTCAGTGTTAAAATATATTATCTTACAAGCCATATTTTCCACAGGCACTTGACGTTTTAAATACATTTTTTTTTTAAATCTTCAAGGGCCATAAAAATCCTAAATATATTTAAAACATACAAGTGCCTGTGATATTTTCATAAAAATTTAAAATCAATCTTTTCATACTTTAACATAATCGTATGTTTGTGGTCAAGGGACAGAGTGGTTGATGCAATGTTAGTCTCAAATGTGCCTGGGTAAATTCTTAACTATAAATGCATAGATCTAATTTATAAACTTTAAAATCTATGAATACTAGTACATATATATAAATTTTTAATAATGTTTAGGTACTATAATTATATTTGTACAATGCTTGACTGGTGATATTAATTTTCATTTAATATTCTAGTGCTGATATACATTTGCCTTAAATGGTATCTGATCATTTTGTCAAGTTTTGACTTTGACTGCTGTGTCCTTTTGTTGTTGTTTTTTTTTCTTTTGTAATCTGTTGATCTATCGCAATCCTACATTTTAATTGACAACATTTTCTACCGTTTCGAGTATAGCATTGCAAAGTTTCATTAATTTTGCTGACAAAAATAGCATCATTTACCTTACAACTCTTTGGAAACATTAAATGGTCGAATGGATAGAATTAATTTTGCCAACAAACTGCATCATTTACCTTATGGCTGTTAGGAAACATCTAATGGTCAAACGGATAGAATAAATTTTGCCGACAAACAGCACCATTTACCTTACGACACAAACTCTGTGATCAGGGGTCCCTGGGTTAGATTTCCTAAACTTTGCATCAGGCTTGTACACATCGTACACTACTTTGGGAAAAGCTTGCCTAGCTTCACTGCTGCAAAAAAGTTTTTAAAAATTCAATTGTTAATGCACAACGGTGACCTAAAAATTTTACTGGGTAATCTCAGAGGTTATACAAAAAATTATCAAAAGCTTACAATGAAAAATGGAAATGAACCATAATAGCAAAGGTCACCTTTGGTGACTAAAATTACCCAAAATAAATCTTACTTGGTCATGGAGATTGTCTCTGGTGGTTTCCATGTTTTAATGACTTGTAGCTTATTTAATACTGATTCTGAAAAGAAATACTTATACATTACTGGTGTTACAGTTAGGTCTTTCATAGCTGCAATAATGTAGCCCCCCCCCCCCGTGAATGTAAGAATAAAAAAAATTATGAGAGGGCTACATTATTGCAGCTAGGTCTTACATCGTACTGTGTATCTAAAACAACGATAAATTCCTTTTTTTTTTACTGGTAACATAAATATGGGATTGGACAGGACGCAAACCCGAGGTGGAATTTTCCTGATCCCATGCGAGAAGGATTATTTTTCTAACATTTTATTTATAGTTATATTTACAGTTTTAAGTTCATGAAATCAGTGCTGAGTGCTGAGAAAATTCAAAATTATCAAATTTCATTTAAACATAAAAGCAAATAAAAATGTACTCATGAGACAGTCAGAAAGAGCAAAACCAAACATGATTTATATTTAATGTCAGTCTCATACTTGTGATTAAGAAAATCTCATTTTTCACTACTATTTATAGTAACTACACTCAAATTAAGGAATAAGGAGGAATGCTACATTAGAGAAATTTAACGTGCCTGGATGAAAATTTTCTTTATTCACTCAAAAATACAGTTTTAGTAAAAAAAATAATTTATAAAAAAAAAAAATTAAAACTCCTCCTCTATTATGAACAATTCGATAGTACAACATACTAACTTACTGAGCTATTCAGCTCGGCATTTATGTTTAAATGTTTGAAAAGAGAATCAGCCATTATGACGATGTAAAGTACTCCCTTAATCACAAGATCGGTTACCTGTATTCAGAGCCTCATCTGGTCTAACAAGGGGGATAACTTCGTCTGTCCACAAATGTTCCACTGGAGAAACAAAATTATTCCGCTCCCTCGACTCCATCATTTTTTCCTTGTATTCTCTCCAGTTGGAGGCACAAACTTTCTCAACACGTTTAAAGCCATCACATGAAAATTCTAGGTCAAAATCATCAATCTCTTGTCCGTATTTAAATCTAGACTTTTGACATGCCTGTGATTTTAGTCTCTGTTTGAAGAAATGATCTGCATCAATCTTATGTGTAGACAATGGAGGTACTCCGTCTGGCAGAAATCTCTGCAGAATCTCTCCTTTTCTCTTTGGACATTCAGAATCACCCAGATCTGGAAATCCTATCTCATCAAAATTCCACACACTGTACCTAGTTGCTACACAGTTCTCCCCCCTTTCCCAGGCCTCAGTACCAATTTTACCATGTCTAGTATCTACAATTTGATCCTTGACTTTCTTAGCAACCAAATCTGCTGCTGTTTGTTGAATTTTTCCTTTATCTATTGTTTTCATATCTTTTCTTTGATTTTCATTCACTGAAGATGTCACATTTCCACTTTCTGTCCTTGGAATTTTGTTTTCACTCTGAAAGTCATTCTGGCTTACGTGTGAACTGGATTTACCCGCCTCCTTGTCCAAGTTACATGTGTTTGCAGTTTCTGCCTCAACCTTTTCAGTCTGTGATGCTTCATTCCCCACAAGTTTAGCTCTTTTCTGTGGCGTATCTCCAGTCTCTCTATCTGTCAGTGATGGAGACTGCTTGCCCGGCCTCTTCTTTCTCTTTTTAAGGTTAATGTGCTTGTCCAGCTTAATCTTTCTTTCATACTTTGTACTCAACAACCTATAAACAAAACATCACATGATCAAGTCTGTCAAATATTTCACACATAAATACAAAAGCTTTTACAAAAATGAAAATGCATTTTTACCCTTTTTATCTTCTTTTAAGTGCAACTGAATTTGGTTTGCTTTTCAAAACTTCTGCTTTAATAACATTCATCAAAGTATAAATGTATATCTTTGCATGCTGGATTCAGATAAAATCAATTAAGTTCAAGCCCTGTGCCTATATACAAGAACTTAAATGGTGATGATGTAAATACTTTTTTGGCTTGTTATTGCAGGCTTAGTTATTTTAAGGGTAGATTACACACACCTGTATAATACTCAGTTTAGATACGGTACCAGGTAACAACACAATAAAAGCGATTAGCTGACACTGAGACACCTCTTACCTGCCTTGGTGACGAAGAACCGTATATCCAATCCGTCTCAAATGAGCGTACACTAAATACTCCTCAAATTTAGAACTTTTCAGGAACTCGGTGTAGGCCTGCTGAATGCTAACGGGTAAACCTCTATACCACACCTCAAGAGTGTTCTGTCAAAAATCATTTTACAAATACATGTAACTTATCAGTTTTACTATAAAATGCCCATTTAAGAAATAATTTCATTTATAAGGGTATGAACAGCATACTTCATGAAGTGTGTTGACTTTTAATGAAAAGTTTGCCATCATGAAGCGTTACAGTTGCCGTGGAAATGTAAACATTACAATACAATCATGGAGTTTGAATTGTATTAATATATTTTCTTGAATTTTTACAAACATTAAAGGTTGATATTTATTCTGCAGAAATACCGTCAATTGGGTGTAATTCATTATATCCAAAGAGTTTATAACATGTTGTAAAACTATAGGGAGCAAGGCAACACAAGTGTAACATCCCCTCACAACATGCCTTCTATCTTGTTCACCATAGTCAATAGCGACCTTGACATCTGACCCTTGACCTTGAATATCAATAGGGTTTATCCTCTTACAAACGCAAGTGAAGAATCAAAAACAAGGAAATGAGACGTCTTATTTAAATGCATGCTGTTAATACACACTGTTTCCATCAAAAACACGGCCTCCTCTGGGTACAACCACTTCCTGCTTTTGTCTGAGAATCCCATAGACGACCAAAATTTACCCTGAAAAAGTAACACCAATAATTACTGTTGTGGAAAAAAGGCCAATCAGAAAACTCTACATCAGGCAATTTTATACATCATTAACTATGATTATATGTAATTCAAGAAGGGAAACTGACAGGCCTCTCTGTTGGTATTAAATTTCCAATAAATCCCTCAATATCAAAGACTTATTACGTCAGGAGTTTATTGGAGATTTTATACCTTGACATTATTTTGCAATGGATGGATCTATTTATAGAATGACTGTATTCAGTGCCAATCATTTCTATACGGACTTGCAACAATTTCAAATGAAAAATGGTTACAGATACAATCAATGCACGAGTATCACAACTGAAACAGGTAATTAAATTCAAAATAATGACCACATCTAGTTATATTATATGCAACATCTTAAAACATATCCCTTTCTTTTCCTACCAAACAATGTACATACTACATAGTGCAAGCATCATATTATTTTTTTGTTTTAGGATGTAAAATGTCCTTGACCTAGCCTACCATTTCTTTGTGGAGTTCCACTAACTGGATTTCAGGATTCCATTCCCCCGTAACAAGGCTCCCACTGTATCAGGAAAAATTATAACCATTGTACAATTCAGTTTAAACTTGTACATAAATAGACATGCATACTATATATATTATCTAAAGATATGCATACTATATATACTATCTAAAGATAGTGAGATTGAATTGGATTCGTTTCCTATTTGACAAGTTTGATTAATGAAATGTTTGGAAAAAGGCATATCATGTTGCTGTTGAAAAATAAATTTGCATAGAAAAAACCCCATAAATTTGATTTCGTACGAACTTACACTCTCTCTACCCTTGATTCTGCTAATACAGCTCTTCTTTCTTCATAAAATTTTTCTAGCCTTTTGGCTTGAAGCCAGGAATCATCTGGTGAAAAATCCTTTTCTCCTCCCCTCTGTGGGACAGTCTTGTCACTTGGCTTTCTTTGCTTGAAAAGTTCTTCATCACTTCAAAAGACAAAAGCAGAACTATATATAAATTTATATATTCAAGGCTCTACAATCATGCTTTCAGAGGATCCTATTGGATGATTGAGTCACTCACAATTACAACAGAAGAGAAAGTAGTAGATCAGACTGGGATCTGAGCCAGGACCCTTGAACCTGTGGACATGAGCTTTATCATCAGTGATCGAACCTGCCTGACCATCACAAAATGATACACTCATAATGACTCATTATGACATTTAATGAGTTTTGCCTGTACTTGTAAGGCTCATTTAGTATTAATTACCCAATACATGAATCCTAATTTAGGGAAAAATTAAAAGTAAGTATTATAATGACCCAATCATACTTTTGTAGTTTGACTGTACTTTGCATGAAATAAATTTTTTCACTGGTTTATGCCTCAGAGTGCTGGGTATTAAATCCTTGACCTCTGGCACAATTGTCCAGCGCTCTTTTCCAATTGAGCTAAAGGATTAATATTAACCCACTAGCCACAGCTACATGTAGTAGGAAGGCCGTGTAATTAACACTATCACATTGTCTCCCTCCATGGGAAAGAGAGGTATATATATTCTAACTCTCCTGTCAAGCAGCCCCTGTGGGGCAAAGTTCTGGGGCAATCACTCTCACCCATCAGCCATTACCTGGGTCCCAACACGGGCATCAAATGTAACACTGATACTAGCTGGTTTATGTCTCTGTGGAAATCAAACCAGGACTGAGGCATGTCAATACGCTGGTTTTGAGATGCGTAATACTATGAGTTATTTCCCTTTGGAGAATTCTCGTACATAGTAAGGCGCGAAATATCCATCACTGCTAAGTGCATATGTGATTCTATTCTGCAAGTTTCTCATACGCTGTTTCATCACCCAAAATTTACGAATTTAGAGAATAAGTGAATATATGGAATTTCTTTTATATCACGTTATATCATTGGTCGTAGGCATATCATATCCAGGATAATACTTGGCAATGCAAATAATGACATTTGTTTTTATGTTTTGACTTTCGTTAAACATTTAATTCGTCAATATTTCGTATTTCCTACATTTACATATTTAAACAGGAACTTTAATATATTTCATCCATCTTCCCTTACTGAACGGTAGGTCCCTCTGTCCCACCTCGGCATTCAAAGTTCCACTCTAAATGCACCTCCTACACAGAAAAGCTTGTATCTCGAAAGTGGCGTATTAGTCCAGTGCTGCATTGATACTTTGTAGTAAGGGTAATCTCAGTGAGATTCATCGAGGCTGGACATTTGGACTGATGTCTCGATTCTGAAGAGGCACAAGTCCAAACATATTCCAGCCTCAATAAATCTTGTTTCAGATAAGTAAGGAGATGATCAGCAGTCTGAATTTGATTGTTAGGTGCTATCAAATTAATTTGTTGATTCTCATCCCCACCTGCCCCATCTCAAGAGGCCCTACCCCAATTTTTTTATTTTCATTTTTGACATGAAAAGAATCTATATGCAATGAAAAAAAAGAAGACTATTGCATGAACTTTGAATGTGTCCATTTATTCAGTAATAAAATCCTCCCACCAATATTTTTGCTGCTGGTGGATGAGAATTAAATTTGGATCGAATAACACGTAAATACCATGGTCCTACATCACCACAGCCACAGTACCACAGGGTTTTAACACAATCTGAGCGAACTAGTGTACTATATATACACTAGTTCGCTCAGATTGTGTCAAAACCCGGCCCTGTGCACACAATATTGTCAATAATAACATATGGAACTTGTCCCTTAGCTCAGTTGTTTAAAAATGAAAATGATCGACATCACAGTTTATACCCTCATTGACTACTAGTGTCATATAAGAATTGTCTGCGTGTTAGCCATACCATAAGATCTTATCAAAACACAATTGGTCTTCGAATTCATGTGCTTCTTTGACTTCTCGGGAATCCATTTTCCTCTCGGTGACGGTTTTTAAAATCGCAAAGGCGCTTTCAGCACTGACCAAAATAAAATGCGATGAAGATTATGTGTGACTTAGATCACACGCATGCTCTGTGAACAAACATTTTTCAATGGAGGAATGTCAATGTAAACTACACCAAACAGCAACAAGTTGAAGTCGTAAATACACGAAACAGAGTGACGAAGTGTATGCAGCAATGGATAGTAAGTTCTTAAAAGTTTCTAGACTAAGAAATATTTAGAACATAATGTTTTTTAGGTAATAGAATTGAAGAATGCACTAATTGTTGATATCTGCACATCTGCTGCATGCAGAATCTTGACTAGATCTTTCTGACGACTATGATTTCGGTTGTAATTACCACTCGTTCTTTTAGTTGTAGTACACTTCGATAAGTACACAACCATTAGTGTACTTCAATATCGCTGTAATTCTCCTATATAGTATGGAGAGATCTTTTTTCTGAAACTCATTTATCCTTCATATCTTACTGATCTTTAATCATTTCAAGAACTTCACAAGATTATAAAATTGGTTAGGTCATGTGATCATAGCCAGTGAAGCTGAAAGGGATTGTCAGTAGGTTTGGTCTGACATGCATTGTCTCACTTCAAAGCCCACTGAAGTTTTTACAATGGTCATTGGAATCGACTGATCTGAACTGCAGTGCATCCATTATGGCACTACACAACCCTGATCAAGACATTGTCCTTGCTGCAGTTCTTCTCCAACAGTAAGGACTTGGAGCTACAGAATATGCTGGTTTTGAGATTCGTACAGTCACTATGAGTTATTTGCCTTTGAAGAATTCTTGTACATATAAGTGAGGCACGAAACAACTTGTTTACATGTGGGAGTATGACAAATATTCATCACTGCATAAATGAATGCATTCAATAAATTTCTCATGCTGTTGCGTAATTTGCGTCGCCCAAAATTGACTGATACACAAACCAAGTGATACGAATTTAGAAAGTAAATAAACACATGGAATTCCGATTATATTACGTTATTTCATTGTTCATAGGTATCATATCCAGGATATTATATTACTTCCAAATATGACATTGTGTTTATATTTCCACATTCATAAAAATTTCCATCAGTAGTATATTGTATATTCTACATTTACATATTTAAAGAGAAGCAGCTTTTACTACATTTAATCATTTTCCCCACTGACGGTAGGTCCACTTCTGTTCCACAAAAATGCACCTCCTACACAGTAGAGCTCGTATCTTGAAGCTGACGTATTTTAGCTAGATGTTTTGGACCCAAACTCCCTGCCTTTTTTATTTTGCATCCAACATATTTGGATGCTCTTTCATTTGTTGATCATTGCTTCAACTAAAGAAATTCTTTGTGAAATCATAATATTTTAACTTTAGTTGTCTATAGATTGTTCATATATTCATATCATCATATTAATTTTTAAGTTTCCAACCTTTGATGCAAAGTCATTTTATTTTGCAATATTCTCTCTTCATTTATCTTTAATTCATTGGATGATTCCTATATTTTTTTTTTTTATTTGATCTAATGGTCCTAGATATTTTGCATCAATTTGCTATGTGCCATACTTATTGATATATATTATAATGAAGCATATTAATTTAGAACAAGGATTTGCAAGTGCTTACAAGTGTATGCTGGGTTTTTTTTTTTTAAATAGGACATGGATATTCCAAGAAAAAAATTCCTAGTACTGAGGAACAGAAAAGGAATTTACAGGTAAGTAAACTTGATCGCAAGTATGACAGATATTTAGCAATTGTTTTTATTAGCAATATAAAGTACGGTCTTGTCAATGTGCAATTTGTCAAACTGAAAGATAATATTAATTGATCAGAATCAATTTAAAATATTGCTGGTGTCTCTTGTGAGACCCACCAGTTTGATAAGTTTATTTTAATTTAAACAATATTTTATTCAAAAAATAGGAATGGGATCTGACAGCAGGCTCTGCTTATTTCATTTTAGCCCTCTCTGTACATAATAAGTTGTTAGGCAGAAAAAAAATCTGTTTTTAACCAAAAAGCCTCGAAAAATGTGAATACATCGCAGTGGAGAGCAATGAGCAGATCATGTTAACTTTACTAAGTTTTGGCATGGCTGATATTTTCATGGAGGCATAACATTTCACTGAACAATGCCAGGAAATTTTTATTTTTGATGGGAATATTTTTAGTTGGTTTAAAAGATGAAGGACATAAAAATTTTGATTAAGGCCAGGGTTCTCACTAGGATTTTTAAAACTCGAGTCCTGGACTCATGGTTTTTGGAAAGGTTGCGTCCCAGCTAAATTTTGATGAGTCCCAGAACAAAGGCTGAGTCCCGATTTACAACTGTAGTACACTCGCATCAAAACAATAATTTTTTTAAGAAAAAATGTTTTTATTGCATTAGATGAATAAAAAATATATTCATGTAAAAAATACATAGCCACGATGGCTGCCGAAAGTGTTACTTTAATATTTCTTCTTAACAAGAACTAGATAAATCACCTAGTAATATCCTATCAAATTTCATACTCATTAAACATGTCCAAGCGTATTAAAGAATGAATAAGAGCTTCTTTGTTATGAAAATACATGCTTCACTTTCGTTTCACGCTTTAAGAGTTTCTCGGTAATGAAAATTAGTTTCGCTTTTGTTTCTTGACCGGAAGTTTTGGTTCAGTATAAGCAGATTAATCCTGACATCAAAAATCTCGAATTTCCTCGACATTCAGGACGCGTCCTCAGACGAGTCCGCGGACGTACCATTTTAAACAATGTCGCGTCCCAGCTCAGTTTGCTGCGTATATTACGCAGATTCTTGCGTTAATGAGAACCCTGTAAGGCCAATACTAATGGTAAATGTGATTGTTGAAAATATATTCAACATTGAAATAACATTGTTCTTGAGTAGTGTTTTGTTCCACTATTATATTTGTACATTTCTTTTTACGTGAACATAGAAAGCAGCAGTGCAAGAAGTGTTACCTGGATATGAAGATTATCTAGTTCTGTTGCAGGAGAGAAACAGGTATTTAGAACTGTCTTTCAGAGTGTTTAAAATTCTGCACTATTTGAATTGATACATTGTTTTGTGTTATGATTTAGCACTTTACCTATAGACATGATAGCAGATGTAGAGGGATTTTTGCAATCTATCATAGTAACAATTAACTAATTAATGATTAATTAATGGAATCTTTTTATGTCCCCATCATGAAATGATTAGGGTTTATAATGTTGCCTATTCCTGTTTGTCATTCTATCATAGTTTTCTTGACTTTTAATTTGCTGGGTATGTTACTTTCTATTGATGACTTACAGATCAAGTTTCAGTTTTGTGGTCAGTTGACCTATTTTTATAAAAGTTTTAGCCCGTAGACTTTTAAAATTCCTAGTTATCCATTTTTTCGAAACTGGACTTTTTATCTTCCTGTCATGAAATAGCTGGGACATACAGAGTTACCTCTATATGTCTTAATTCTGTTTCTATTCATTGTCTCTGCTACAGATGCATATGTTCAACTGAAATTTGGTATATAGATTCATCATATACTGTATGTATAGCCATACAATAAACCATGAACTTATTATTCTAGAAAACACTATTTTCAGACTGCTGAAGAAAATGAGAAAGAAAAGTAAGAAACAGATAGACAATGAAAGAAAGGAGCAGGGTTTCTCTATTTACGTAAGTGGTGCCAATGCAGGAAAAAAGCAGCAGAGGGTGTCGTCTCGCAATGAGGAGGGTATGGAATCTCCTGAGCCAGTTACAGAGCGGCCGAGACTCAAGACTGCTGGCGGTAATCTCAAATATAATGTTCAGTTTACTGTATGATTAGCAATAGATGGATATGTATAATGCTTGTAAAGAAACTGAAGCATCTGTGATTGTTGCGATGATATAGCTGCATCGTACTGTAAATGCATCACAGTCACGACACATGATTGTAGGTCTATGATATTTAAGGTGATGTATGTCATTTTTGTTGTAGACATTCATCATAAAAAGGTAATAGATCACAGAGATCTTGATAGACTAGCTGCAGAAGAGAAGAGAAAGATGGAGGAGAAAAAACGAGTGAAAACGGCACCTGCCCGAGAACGTCGGAGAAACTGGATGGCAGGATCTGTCAACATTAAAACAGAGCGTGGGGATTCAACACTTAAAAGAGGTGGGGAAAAATTCACCTAAAGCCCCAGGTAAACATTTAAACAGAGCGCGGGGGAAAATGTCACCTAAAAGCCCCAGGTAAACATTAAAACAGGCGCGGGGGAAAATGTCACCTAAAAGCCCAGGTAAACATTAAAACAGAGCGGGGGGAAAATGTCACCTAAAAGCCCCAGGTAAACATTAAAAACAGAGCATGGGGGAAAATGTCACCTAAAAGCCCCAGGTAAACATTAAAACAGAGTGAGGGGGAAAATGTCACCTAAAAGCCCCAGGTAAACATTAAAACAGAGCGCGGGGAAAATGTCACACTCAAAGCCCAGGTATCTATGGAAGGAAATCTCTATAATAAATATTCACAGTCAGTGTGCTATCTACAGTGTACTTGATACTGTAAATGTAATTACATTTGCTCAATAACATCACTTAAAAATTGTGATAGCTAATCATAAACCTATGGAGTCTATAGTCCTTATTTTGAGCAATGTACTAGACATAAAAAGATTCTTTTTTGTACAAAAATGCCATCATAAGAAGGTGAACAAATGTTGTTTTTCATGCAGAGATTGTGACAGGAAATTATGAGGATGATTTTGAAGAAGTGAGGAAGAAGACAAAAAGCATAAGAAGGTAGTCATTGCTGTGAACTCGGGGAGGGTTTGTACTTTAATGTTTGATGTTTGTTTCCCCTGATACATGTAAGATACGGGACTGAAGTTAAAATGCATTCAGTACTTTGATTTCAAGTTTGATAAACAGTCAAGTTTAGTTTGATAAACAGTCAAGTTTTTGGACAGTTTGATACTCGCCTTATTATAAGAGGCAATACATGTAGAAAAGAAAACTTTTGATCAACTCTTCACAAAATATTGCTGGAAATATAAATTATTATACATGTACAATCATTTGTTATTAAAGTAATGTATTGCTATGTATATGTGCATGTATCTATATAAGAAAGATGTATGTTTATTGTATTTAGAATATTTAGATTGTAAATGATGTAACTTTCAGTTTGATTCGTATGAGGATGAAGATTCTGATAGCGAGATAGAAATTGATGCTTCCAAGTTCATAAATCACAGAAAGACTTCTCCACCAAAAAGTGTTCCATCAAAGCCAGAACTCAAAAAGACTCACTCAGCACACACCTGCTCACCGAGGAAATCAACAGCGACTAAATCCAAACCACCCACCGGAGTCCGAGTCGGAATCAGAGGAGGAGAACGAAAAACTCATGCTGAGTATAGCCGACATCAAGGTAGGCTCATACTGTGGAGGTTGAGTGATAGATCTTTAAGCAAATATAGCCTTACTTCATGTAGTTTTACATCCCCCTACTTATGCTGAATCAATGACAATAACTACAGTCCCTGAAACGTTCTACTTTACACACACAAAGGACTGCACGGATAAGAACCGCAATGCGTACCGACTTACGTCGCTGAAACTAACTAAAATAAAAAACTACGAAATGACAAAAAATGCTGAATGATCGTAGACGGGAAAATGGTAAAGTAGAAATGTTTCAGGATGTAAACCATGCCTTTACACAACCTGGAATACTTTAAGTTTTACTTCTGGTTCCAGACCTATTGAATACCACATGTATCCACTCGTGAGAATCTACCGTATTTTTAACTGAAAGGGTGTTGTGTCTCCCAGTTTTTATACTTTGTTTACAACCTGGAATACAGTTAATACTGGATTTATGAAATGGAAGAAATTGTATTTTGTCTTGAAATACCTCTGACAATAAACTTGGGGGAAATTAAAGCTGTTTTTAGTGATATTATTTCTTTGAAATTATGTGAAGCATTCCATATTCTGTGCATTTCAATTTTTTTAGCAATATTGTATAGACTAGACATGTGTAATTTTTAAATATATTGGAATAATTTCATGGATTTTCGAGAGAACAAATGGCGAAATAAAGTTACTTGCTTTCACTTCACATTGCTAAAATACTGCATAATGATTGTTTAAAAAATTAATTTGCAATAAGCGTCTTGATTGTAAGAATATCGTTCATTGGACTCTTTGTAGAAATTCGACAGAGCCTGGCAATGAATAGAAATCTACAAGAGAGCTTAGCCAAGGAAGTTAGCAGTGTAAGGAAATACTTCATTATAGTAATTAGAAGTTAAAAACATCATCAAATTACATATAAAGGAAAAATATATCGTTGTGTCAGTTACTGTACACATCAAACATACAATTAAGAACTAGTTAATAAAATCCTGTGAATTGGTGGGTTAACAGAGAGAGAAAATGAATATTGCATGCACAGTGAAATGCAGGAATTTTTGAAATTATTTATGTAGGATTTGTCAGGTGAAGAGTGAATCCAGATGCATTAGACCAAAATGGCTGGTCACAGGTCTATTAAAATCACGTGTATCTGCATGTATATTCTAAGATTTTTGTTAAAATGTTAGTTGGTCTCCAAATGCATTTTTATTACATCTCTCCAAGCACAGTGGAATTTGCATTAATACCATCGGGAACATATTGGAATTCCATTTGAAATGTCAGATAGCAAATGGGCTTACTTACTGGGGGCAATTTGATATCTTAAGAATGTGTATCTAGAAAATAATTGGGGAATGTTGATGAATATATATCAGGTACAGTAATTTGATCTGAAGAGACACTAGGTGTTTTTGCTTTAAGTCTGTCCGCTCAGTTTGAGTGTAGCACTCTCTCCTCAGCATCAGATGTTTTAAGCAATGTAAATTGATATTGTGTGACCGGTGGTTTTGTTTTTTTCGAAAATTGTTTAGTCTCCATTTAGAATGTTCGTGAAAGGACTAAAATCATACACAGACGTACACTAGTCTTATACTTAGTTTGTCTGAGTGATATTACAGTCAGGTACAAGTATGTAGGAATAAATTTTGTCAAGCTGAAATTATATTATACAAATGTACCATAAATCAGAAAAGTATTACACCGGTGATAAGGGCTATGAAATTTTACCTTACTTTAACACTTTGTAAAACTTTATTTATGTTGCAGGCATTAACAAATGGGAGGGGTTGAACAACGTACAGGTAATTATTTTGAAAAATGCATTATCAAGAATTGACAATCTTACTTGCTTCTCTTTATGTTATTTCCCATTCTCAAAAGTAATAAACTTTTTCAATAAGTGCTATGGAGCAACAGTTTTATTTTACTTTTTGTTTGTTATCATTGATCTGTGTTGGTGATGTTAATTCCAATATTAACAGAAGTTAGAATGATTTCATTGATTATGATCTTCAGTTGATTTGATGGCATTTCCCAGTACCGAGTCTCTCATTATGGGCATATTTTATTCATTAGTGTGCGATGTCTCATGCAATGGTATGTTTGTCAGTTTTACGCATGTTTTTGAATAATATTTGTTGAAAAGAAATCTTCATACATTAACTCTCAGAACATATGACATATTGAAGGTATCAGAATATTGTAGATGATTCAGTTATCAGAAGTATTACACAGTAATTGATGTTAGATGTGAAGTCGTATATTTCATTTGAAAGATAATGAGTCAAAGAAATAGGTCTAAAAATTGTTGAAATAATAAGAATGTAATTGTATTTTCCAAAGTTTACTTATTAGATACAAGTAATTAACCCACTGTTGTGTTTGTCTATCCAGATTTGAAAATTTTGCTATTTCCCTCAAACAAAGCGTTTGAAAATAGAAACTTCAGATTTTGTTGAAATGGAATCTGATGCAAAATCTTTGTGATGGATCAACAACGAAAGAGAGGTGGTGTGGTCATGTTTAAAAAAAATGTTTCATTTGGCCCATACATTAAAGGAGTTTTATCACGAGTTTTAAAAATTTCGTTATTTTTGATATATCAAAGAAATATGATTGTTAGAAAATCATTCATCAAGTTTATTTGTGTCAAAAAGCGTATTTTCAAAGATATAGCTTTTCAAAGTTTGAATTTCCTAATTGCATATTTTTATCGGCGATTTAACGCGCCATTACTGTGGACGTCATAGGTGTCAAAGAAAGCACTTGTTTTGTTTAGAAAAGCGATCAATTATCAACCGTTTAAAGAGCCGTTACAAACATAATTCAGCGATAATAGGATAATAAAAGATAATCTGGCGTATTGTGCGCATGTTGGGTGACAGAAGTGCATGGGAAGAGGGTGTTTTCTCCATCAAAGACTCGAAATGGACCATTTTTCTGCAAACGGGAGGCGGCTTGTCCCCACCAAAATCCATCTTTGTGAAGTCAAATAGCTTTAAAGGTGAGGTTGGAAAAAATTTGGTACATTCAATGTCATAATTTTGATTCTTCCAACAGTTTTAGTACTAAAGGATTATATATTCATAATCTTTTTTTTCCGTATGTTTTAAACATGCATGGTTGGGTCCTTGTTTCATGGTAATGATTTTAATACACATTTATATTTCAACACCTTTTTGGTCTGAGAAGGGGTTTGTTTTCCCCAGGTGAAAATAGGTCATTGAGTATGTGTTTCACTCGAGAGAATTATGCTTCTTTAGTGAAATATCTCTAGTCAAGAAAATTACAAACGGAAAGTAAGCTTGTAGGAGAGTGATAACTTCAATATGTGTGATAATTAAATTACAAATGTATCTTGAAACAGCCAATATTTTTTTTTTAATCGGAAATTTCATAACCAGTATAAGCATATATGCATGTACACGGGCCGTTTTGCACGTGCTACAAATCAACAAGTGATAGCACGTTTTTGTTTTACGAAACGTTGTATATAGACTGCGCTTGCCACTTGATATGTGTTCAATATCCCTCAGGAAAATGTTTTTTCTATTCATCGGATATCCTACATCCA
>CAJDSM010029263.1:23249-35961 GCA_903981925.1 Ostrea lurida
CTGTACGATAAATAAGTTGTTAGGCAGAAAAAAAATCTGTTTTTAACCAAAAAGCCTCGAAAATTGAATACATCGCAGTGGAGAGCAATGAGCAGTCATGTTAACTTTACTAAGTTTTGGCATGGCTGATATTTTCATGGAGCATAACATTTCACTGAACAATGCCAGGAAATTTTTATTTTTGATGGGAATATTTTTAGTGTGGTTTAAAAGATGAAGGACATAAAATATTTGATTAAGGCCAGGGTTCTCACTAGGATTTTTAAAACTCGAGTCCTGGGATCATGGTTTTTGGAAAGGTTGCGTCCAGCTAAATTTGATGAGTCCCAGAACAAAGGCTGAGTCCCGATTTAAACTGTAGTACACTCGCATCAAAAACAATAATTTTTTTAAGAAAAAATGTTTTTTTGCATTAGATGAATAAAAAATTATTCATGTAAAAAATACATAGCCACGATGGCTGCCGAAAGTGTTACTTTAATATTCTCTTTAACAAGAACTAGATAAATCACCTAGTAATATCCTATCAAATTATCAATACCTCATAAACATGTCCAAGCTATTAAAGAATGAATAAGAGCTTCTTTGTTATGAAAATACATGCTTCACTTTCGTTTCACGCTTTAAGAGTTTCTCGGTAATGAAAATTAGTTTCGCTTTTGTTTCTTGACCGGAAGTTTTGGTTCAGTATAAGCAGATTAATCCTGACATCAAAAATCTCGAATTTCCTCGACATTCAGGACGCGTCCTCAGAGCGAGTCCGCGGACGTACCATTTTAAACAATGTCGCGTCCCAGCTCAGGTTGCTGCGTATATTACGCAGATTCTTGCTAATGAGAACCCTGTAAGGCCAATACTAATGGTAAATGTGATTGTTGAAAATATATTCAACATTGAAATAACATTGTTCTTGAGTAGTGTTTTGTTCCACTATTATATTTGTACATTCTTTTTACTGTGACATAGAAAGCAGCAGTGCAAGAAAGTGTTACCTGGATATGAAGATTATCTATTCTGTTGCAGGAGAGAAACAGGTGTATTTTAGAACTGTCTTTCAGAGTGTTTAAAATTCTGCACTATTTGAATTGATACATTGTTTTTGTGTTATGATTTAGCACTTTACCTATAGACATGATAGCAGATGTAGAGGGGATTTTGCAATCTATCATAGTAACAATTAACTAATTAATGATTAATTAATGGAATCTTTTTAGTCCCCACATGAAATGATTAGGGTTATAATGTTTGCCTATTCCTGTTTGTCATTCTATCATAGTTTTCTTGACTTTTAATTTGCTGGGTATGTTACTTCTATTGATGACTTACAGATCAAGTTTCAGTTTTTGTGGTCAGTTGACCTATTTTTATAAAAGTTTTAGCCCGTAGACTTTTTAAAATTCCTAGTTATCCATTTTTTCGAAACTGGACTTTTTATCTTCCTGTCATGAAATAGCTGGGACATACAGAGTTACCTCATATTGTCTTAATTCTGTTTCTATTCATTGTCTCTTTTGCTACAGATGCATATGTTCAACTGAAATTTGGTATATAGAATTCATCATATACTGTATGTATAGCCATACAATAAACCATGAACTTATTATTCTAGAAAACACTATTTTCAGACTGCTGAAGAAAATGAGAAAGAAAAGTAAGAAACAGATAGACAATGAAAGAAAGGAGCAGGGTTTCTCTATTTACGTAAGTGGTGCCAATGCAGGAAAAAAGCAGCAGAGGGTGTCGTCTCGCAATGAGGAGGGTATGGAATCTCCTGAGCCAGTTACAGAGCGGCCGAGACTCAAGACTGCTGGCGGTAATCTCAAATATAATGTTCAGTTTACTGTATGATTAGCAATAGATGGATATGTATAATGCTTGTAAAGAAACTGAAGCACTGTGATTGTTGCGATGATATAGCTGCATCGTACTGTAAATGCATCACAGTACACACATGATTGTAGTCTATGATATATTTAAGGTGATGATGTCATTTTTGTGTAGACATTCATCATAAAAAGGTAATAGATCACAGAGTCTTGATAGACTAGCTGCAGAAGAGAAGAGAAAGATGGAAGAGAAAAAACGAGTGAAAACGGCACCTGCCGAGAACGTCGGAGAAACTGGATGGCAGGATCTGTCAACATTAAAACAGAGCGTGGGGAAAAATGTCACCTAAAACCCCAGGTAAACATTTAAACAGAGCGCGGGGAAAATGTCACCTAAAAGCCCCAGTAAACATTAAAAAGACGCGGGGAAAATGTCACCTAAAAGCCCCAGGTAAACATTAAAAACAGAGCGTGGGGGAAAATGTCACCTAAAAGCCCCAGGTAAACATTAAAACAGAGCATGGGGGAAAATGTCACCTAAAAGCCCCAGGTAAACATTAAAACAGAGTGAGGGAGGAAAATGTCACCTAAAAGCCCCAGTAAACATTAAACAGAGCGCGGTGGGGGAAAATGTCACCTAAAAGCCCCAGGTATCTATGGAAGGAAATCTCTATAATAAATATTCACAGTCAGTGTGCTATCTACAGTGTACTTTGATACTGTAAATGTAATTACATTTGCTCAATAACATCACTTAAAAAATTGTGATAGCATAATCATAAACTATGGAGTCTATAGTCTTATTTGAGCAATGTACTAGACATAAAAAGATTCTTTTTGTACAAAAATGCATCATAAGAAGGTGAACAAATGTTGTTTTTCATGCAGAGATTGTGACAGGAAATTATGAGGATGATTTTGAAGACAGTGAGGAAGAAGACAAAAAGCATAAGAAGGTAGTCATTGCTGTGAACTCGGGGAGGGTTTGTACTTTAATGTTTGATGTTTGTTTCCCCTGATACATGTAAGATACGGGACTGAAGTTAAAATGCATTCAGTACTTTGATTTCAAGTTTGATAAACAGTCAAGTTTAGTTTGATAAACAGTCAAGTTTTTGGACAGTTTGATACTCGCCTTATTATAAGAGGCAATACATGTAGAAAAGAAAACTTTTGGATCAACTCTTCACAAAATATTGCTGGAAATATAAATTATCTATACATGTACAATCATTTGTTATTAAAGTAATGATATGCTATGTATATGTGCATGTATCTATTAAGAAAGATGTATGTTTATTGTATTTAGAATATTTAGATTGTAAATGATGTAACTTTCAGTTTGATTCGTATGAGGATGAAGATTCTGATAGCGAGATAGAAATTGATGCTTCCAAGTTCAATAAATCACCAGTAAAGACTTCTCCACCAAAAAGTGTTCCATCAAAGCCAGAACTCAAAAAGACTCACTCAGCACCAACTGCTCAACCGAGGAAATCAACAGCGACTAAATCCAAACCACCCCCACCCGAGTCCGAGTCGGAATCAGAGGAGGAGAACGAAAAACTCATGCTGAGTATAGCCGACATCAAGGTAGGCTCATACTGTGGAGGGTTGAGTGATAGATCTTTAAGCAAATATAGCCTTACTTCACTGTAGTTTTACAATCCCCTACTTATGCTGAATCAATGACAATAACCTACAGTCCCTGAAACGTTCTACTTTACCACACACAAAGTGACTGCACGGAGAACGCATGGTGACCGCACGCTGAACAATGAATGAAAAATGACTGAACGTACGGGAAAATGGTAAAGTAGAATGTTTCAGGGACTGTAACCATAGCCTTTACACAACCTGGAATACTTTAAGTTTTACTTCTGGTTCCAGACCCTATTGAATACCACATGGTATCCACTCGTGAGAATCTACCGTATTTTTAACCTGAAGTTGTTGGTCTCCAGTTTTTATACTTTGTTTACAACCTGGAATAAGTTAATAACTGGATTTTGAAATGGAAGAAAATTGATTTTGTTTGAAATACTCTGACAATAACTTGGAGGGAAATTAAAGCTGTTTTTAGTGTATCTTATTTCTTTGAAATTAGTGTGAAGCATTCCATATCTGTGGCATTTCAATTTTGTTAGCAAATAATTTGTATCAGACTAGACACTGTGAATTTTTAAATATATGTGAATAATTATCATGTGATTTATCGAGAAGAACAAATGGCGAAATAAAGTTACTTGCTTTCACTTCACATTGCTAAAATACTGCATAATGATTGTTAAAAAATTAATTTGCAATAAGCGTCTTGTATTGTAAGAATTATGTTCATTGGACTCTTTGTAGAAACTTCGACAGAGCCTGGCAATGAATAGAAATCTACAAGAGAGCTTAGCCAAGGAAGTTAGCAGTGTAAGGAAATACTTCATTATAGTACTTTAGAAAGTTTAAACCATCACAAATATACATATAAAGGAAAAAATATATCGTTTGTCAAGTTACATGTACATCACAAACATACAATTAAGAACATAGTTAATAAAATCCTGTGAATCTGGTGGGTTAAGCAGAGAGAGAAAATGAATTTGCATGCACAGTGAAATGCAGATTTTTTGAAATTTTTATGTAGGATTTGTCAGGTGAAGAGGAAATCCCAGAATGCATAGACCAAAATGGCTGGTCACAGGTCTATTAAATACGTGTATCTGCATGTATATTCTAAGATTTTTGTTAAAATGTTAGTTGGTCTCCAAATGCATTTTTACATCATCCTCAAGCACAGTGGAATTTGCATTATACCATCCGGGAACATATTGGAATTCCATTTGAAATGTCAGATAGCAAATGGGCTTACTTACTGGGGGCAATTTGATATCTTAAGAATGTGTATCTAGAAATAAATTGGGGGAATGTGTGATGAATATATCATCGGTACAGTAATTTGATCTGAAGAGACACTAGGTGTTTTTTAGCTTTAAGTCCTGTCCGCTCAGTTTGAGTGTAGCACTCTCTCCTCAGCATCAGATGTTTTAAGCCAATGTAAATTGAATTTGTGAGTGACCGGTGGTTTTGTTTTTTTCGAAAATTTGTTAGTCTCCATTTAGAATGTTCATGAAAGGACTAAAATCATACACAGACATGGTACAGCTAGTCTTACTTATTTTCTGAGTGAATTACAGTCCAGGTACAGTACTGTAGGAATAAATTTTGTCAAGCATGAAATTATATTAATACAAAGTGTACCATAAATCAGAAAAGTTTACACGGTGATAAGGGCTATGAAATTTTACCTTACTTTAACACTTGTAAAACTTTATTTATGTTGGCAGGCATTAAACAAATGGGAGGGGTTTGAACAACAGTACAGTAATTATTTTGAAAAATGCATTATCAAGACTTGCATTTTACTCTCTTGCTTCTCATTCCAGTAATAAACTTTTCATAAGTGCATGGAGCAACAGTTTTATTTTACTTTTTGTTTGTTATCATTATGATCTGTTTGCGTGATGTTATTCCCAATTTAACAGAAGTTAGAATGATTTTCATTGTATTATGATCTTCAGTTGATTTGTGCATTTCCCAGTACCGAGTCTCTCCATTATGGGCATATTTTATATCATTATGTGCGACTGTCCATGCAATGGTATGTTTGTCAGTTTTACAGCATGTTTTTGAAATCAATATTTTGAAAAAGAAATCTTCATACATTAACTTCTCAGAACATATGACATATGATAGGTATCAGATATTGTAGAATGGATTCAGTTATCAGAAGTATTACCACAGTATTGATGTTAGATGTGAAGTCGTATATTCATTTGAAGATAATGAAGTCAAAGAAATAGGTCTAAAAATTGTTGAAATAAATAAGAATGTAATTGTATGTTCCCAAAGTTTACTTATTAGATACAAGTAATTAACCCATCTGTGTGTTTGTCTATCCAGATTTGAAAATTTTCTTTTCCCTCACAACAAAGTCTTTGAAAATGAAACTTCAGATTTTGTTGAAATGGAATCTGGATGCAAAATCTTTAGTGATGGATCCAACAAAGAACAGAGAGGTGGTGTTGGTCATGTTTAAAAAAGAATGTTTCATTTGAGCCCATACATTAAAGGAGTTTTATCACGAGTTTCAACAAAATTTCTGATCTATTTTTTTAGAGTTATATCCAAAGAAAATCATGATTTTTAAAACATTCATCAAGTTTATTTGTGTCAAAAAGCTGTATTTTCAAAGATATAGCTTTTCAAAGTTTGAATTTCCTAATTGCATATTTTTATCGGCATTTAACGCGCCATTACTGTGACGTAAGGTGCAAAGAAAGCACTTTGTTTGTTAGAAAAGCGATCAATTATCACGTTTAAACGAAGCCGTTACAAACATATTAGCGATAATAGGATAATAACAGATAATCTGCGTATTGTGCGGCATTTGGGCGTGTACAGACGTGCATGGGAAGAGGGTTTTTCTACATCCCAAAGGACTCGAAATGGACCATTTTTTGCAAACGCGGAGGCCTTCGTCCCCACCCAAATCATCTTTTGTTGAAGTCAATAGGCTTTAAAGGTTGAGTTGGAAAAAATGTACATTTCAATGTCATAATTTTGATTTTCTTCAACAGTTCTTAGTACTAAAGGATTATATATTCATATCTTTTTTTTTCCCGTATGGTTTTAAACATGCATGGTTGGGTTCCTTTGTTTCATGTATGATTTTAATACACATTTTTTTTCAACACCTTTTTTGGCTGAGAAAGGGTTTGTTTTCCCCAGGTGAAAATCGGTCATTGAGTATGTGTTTCACTCGGAGAATTATCGCTTGCTTTAGTGATAAATCTCTCTCAAGAAAATCACAACGGAAACGTAAGCTTGTAGGAGATGGATAACTTACAATATTGGATGAATAATTAAATTACAAATGTATCTTGAAACAGCCAATCATTTTTTTTTACAATCGGAATATTCATAACCACGTATAAGCATATATGCATGTACACGGGCCGTTTGCACGTGCTAAATCAACAAAGTGATCAGCACGTTTTTGTTTTACGAACGATTGTATATAGACTGCGCTTGCCACTTGATAGTGTGTTCAATATCCCCTCAAGGCAAATGCTTTTCTTTCACACATCTTATGATGAAATAAAAAAAAACCACCTATTTTGTGACTGCATGTTCCTTATCAAATACACCCAAAATAATCTCTAACTCTTATGGTTATCAAGTTAACGAAAAGCATGAAAAATTAGTCGATGTTGAAAAATATTTTGGATTTTACTCTTGATGAAAACATCATATTTACACCAACACATCTGGTACTCCAATTGTCGCACTTCCCTGAGAACGAGTCTTGATTTCCACGTGCTCTTTTTGCAGTAAACGACTGACTTGTTACTCTCTACTTCATGCACAATGTATGGATTTTAATTCAATTTAACGCATTTTGTTTTTACAGCCAGAACTCTAATAATACGACACTCAAACATACTCCTTTTGACAATTAACCTATGGTGTTATTATGACCTTATATCGTACATTAGTATATCACCGGGCCACTGCTGGAGTACCACAAATTAAACGATAGTTTTATATTTTTTTTATTTATTTTTCATAACTTCGACTATTTCTAAGTTTCTACAAAGGAATATCGGAGTCCTGCTTAAACTTTCATGAACAAAATCTCTGCTATGCTGAATACATGATTACATGTGTATACCGTGGTAGTACGCGCATGTAGAGCTTCGCTATCGTCGCTACTCTGTAGGCGTATTTCTTCGTTATTTTTACTATAGAGGTTTCAAACATGTAAGATCGAATGTCAATTAATAAAGGTGTTTCATCGATGTCATAATTTCCTTCTCCCAATGTTCTTAGAGATTGATTTATTTACCGTTAAACTCTGAGCGTTCACAAATAATCATAACGGTCATCTGTTAAGAATTGACATCTATGACGACACAGTGACCACGTGACCCGCTATCTCGATTAACAAAAAATTGACTGCGAGAAACCCTAACTTTGAGCATATTTACAACTAATTACGGCTTTAATGTGAACATGTGATGTAGCTTTTAGAGTAGTAATATAGAATAATTATGGCATAATCTAGAAAAGTCCGTGATAAAACTCCTTTAATAGATGAAAATATGATACTGCTTTATGTGTTATGTAGCTGTATTCATTGTATGCTATGATTTATGTAGTAGTTGTTTATATGTAACAGGATGAGGGAGAATCAGGGCGGACATCCCCCATTGCTGAGGAGGATATTGAGGAGGACTTGGTCCCGGCAACTTTAACCGTGTGTTTGGACAACAGGGACAAACGCAGACACAAACCCCCCTCATTTAAGCCAACAGATACTATTGTTTTAGAGCTAGATAAACCTCCTACGAAGTGTAAGTTGAAGTGATTGATCTATCCTAAATTTTGAAACATTGAAACTCCTGCATAGGCATAAAGCTGTTCTGGAATATACCTCCATATGCTTGCATACATGTAGATATATATGTAGATATTGCATGTAATAAATCTCTCAATATTTTTTATATTTTATTTGATTGCCCGATTAGAGTACAGACTTCTTCAATTCTTAAAATATATTCTCGTTGCCATAGCACATGGATCATGTACAGATGAATTAGCATTACAATATTGACATGCTGTAGATGAGCCTTTTCCCACATATAATGGGATTAATTTACGCTATGTACACAAGCATCCATTTTGTGTAGAAATTTTCCCAGTACCGATATATTTAAAGTGCATTAAGATATACGCAATGGAAATCCAAGAAATCTATGTAATTTTTTACCTGCAGATTGATAACAATTCTTTCACAGAATATGTGATTACAGGAGTCACAGGGGTCATATATTAACATAGGGGTCTTATATTAGGATTACAATATTAACATAGGATTATGTTTTATCATTAGAATATTAACATTGTAGTATTCATTATCATCTAAATTTAATTATCACCTCTCCCCCCCCTCTCCTTTATAGTGATACATGTAATTCCATTCGCTTGTTTGTCCGAAATCCATGAAACTTTCAGGATTCTTTGTTACATGCTGCCATTGTGCACTTCATATTTTTTGGATTTTGATCTGAATGATGTTAGGGAAGTGGGGTAACACTTAGATTTCTAGTTTAACTTTGCCATTGTTGTTGAAGAAAGGAGTGTCATATGATTATTACTGTTTCAGCGATTAATAAATTGACATTTCCAAGTACATGTGTACTTGTGGTTTGGTTTTGATAGTTATGTGTTGTGATCTTAGAGAAGTTCTATATATTTGAATGAACTAGCCTGAAATGTATTTGTTTACAGCTAAAGTTCAGAAGAATTTGGCAGCTTCAAGAAAGAAAGATTTGGATGAGGATGTAAGTGAATTCAAATCGAAGAGGAAAGAGCCGGCCAAACCCAAACCTGCTTCCACTCTCCAATCAAGTAAGAATATGTTTGGTTCCAAAAAAAATTATAGTGTGCTTTCTATTACATGCTTTTTAGAAATCGGTTAGTTAGAATGGATTTTTTTTTAAATTTTGTGCACAGAGTATTAAAAAGGTCTGTAACTCCAGTGGATATATCTAAAGACTAATGTTTTGATGATAAATGAAAAATATGCTTGATACTGAAATATTGTGTAAATGTCAATCAAAACCATGATACTGTCCATATTTTTAGCTTACCGGGACGAATGTCCGGGGAGATATTGTCATGACCCCGGTGTCGCCGTCAGCGTCGGCGTCACACTTTAAAGAAAAAACTTTAACCTGGGCTATATCTTTTGAACTAAAGGGAATATGGCTTTGATATTTCATGTATATAGGTACTTCATGATGAGACCTTTGTTTTGACATAGACTTTGAGCCTAGTGACCTTGACCTTGGGACTTGGACCTATTTTTGCAAAAACTTTAACTGGCTTATATCTTTTGAACTAAAGGGAATAGGGCTTTGATGATTTTCATGGATATAGGTGCTCTCATGATGAGACCCCTTTGATTTTGGTTACCAAGGACTTTTGACCTTGGACTGCTTTGACCTACTTTCAAAAACTTTAAACCTGGCTTATATTTTTGAAACTGAAGGAATAGGATTTGATATTTCATTTATAGATGCTCATGATGAGACCTTTGTTTTGCGTAACAAAGACTTGTGACCTTCTGACCTTGGACTTTGACAACTTTTCAAAAGCTTTTACTGGGCTATTATCTTGAACTAAAGGGAATAGGGCTTTGATGATTTTCTGTAAATAGCGGTGCCTCATGAATGACGACCGTTTGTTTGGTACCATAAGCATTGCTGACTCTTGAGACGTTGTGCTTTGAGCCGTACTTTTCAAAACAACTTAACCTGGGCTATATCTTTGGAACTAAAAGGGAATAGGGCTCGTTGCTATTTTCAGGTATTAGATCTCGTACTGATGAGACCTTTGTTTTGGTACCAAAGACGTTTTGACTTGGACATTGACTATTTTTCGAAACTTTACGCTGGGTACATACTTTACTTGAACTAAAGAGAATAGGGCTTTTGATATTTCATTATAGATCCTCATGATGAGATCTTTATTTGGTACGAGACCTACGTGACCTTGGACTTTGGACCTACTTTTTCAAAAAACCTTACTTGGGCTATATTCATTTGATTAATGGAATAAGCTTTGATGATTTCACATAGTAGATCCTCATCATCAGACCTTTGATTTGATACCGTACTCACTTTTTTTGACAGTGACCTTGCTTACAGTTTTACTTATTTTTAAAAACTTTAACTAGGGTTATATCTTTCGAACCACACGATGAGAAGACTTTGATGAGCACATTTAAAATGCCTCAATGAAGAACTTGGTATTGGCGTACGAAAACTTTTGAACCTAGTATCTTGGCATTAGGATTGTAGACCTACTTTGTTAAACACATTGGATTATGGGCAATATTTTCAAGAAGACCGAGGATGGGCTTTGTTCGGTTCACTATAGCAATGCTGCGACTATTGGTACGATATTTTTTGACTTAGTTATCCTTTGAAATAAATTCAAAATTCAAACCTGTGAGTTTGTAAGTCTTGATTGACGAAAGAGGGACAGTCTTAAGGGGCTTTCGATATTTATCTAAAACGAAGAATGTATCTTTCAAGACAGTTTCATCACTACCAGAAGCTATTGACCTTGGACTATGTACTAAAAGGGGGGGAATAGGATTAGATAGTCATGGCTGCCGATGAGCTTTGTTGTCTTCTGACAACTCTTGTTTAACATCTTAATCCTTTACAGTTTGGGGTGACCAAGGGCAGATAATTTTATAGCAATTCTCAAAGTTCAAAAAAATGTGGGTAAACAGTGGTATCAAACTCTGGGCCCTTGCATTATTAGTTAAGTGATCTAACCACTCAGATATACCCAGACCAAAATACAAATTAAGATAACATTGCTACTGTAAAATTTAAACCTATTTCAGAAATCAATCGAGAATCAATAAAAATTCTTCACATTGGGGAGAGAAAACAAATGATACTACAGAATTTTTCAGAAATATAAGATTGATATTTACTGTATACAGTCACTTTGTCAACTTCTTTTTAGACCAGAAAAAGCCTTCCGTCCGTCCTTTATCAGCAAGTCGCGTCAACACAAAGACAAGGATCGACACGGATGAAGAGGCATCAGCTGTGTTAGAAGCCATGAGGGCCGAGAATGAACAGGCCTCAAAACTCAAAAAAGAGACACCCAGAAAACTGCCACCAACTCCTAAACAGGTAAAGGATGAAAAGAAAATATGTAGAAATTTAGGAACTTGATACTGGCAGCATTAAAACAGGAAACATGTATTCAGAGAAAATGGTACAATACCAACCTTTATGAAGAAAGCATTGCAAAGGAAATATTCCAGAAAGCTGGTACCAGTTGCATACATACACCTGTTTACAAATGATATATCAAATACCTTTTGGCACTTTAGCTATGACACTGAAGAATCTCTTAGAATAAAAAATGATTGGCCTCTGTTGTTATGAGGGTCAAGATCATAGAAAATATGTGTACACATGTATTACTCTAGTAATGTCTTCAGAATGCTTGTGCAGAAATTTTGTGTATGATATACCAGTACATGTAGTCACCTTCACACAGTTTATTGTAAAGTTATTTTGGTTGAGTGTCAACAAATTCACTAAATCTCGATAATCTTACAGGTTAAAGTGTAAATAATGAATATCACTTGTACTAACAATTCCACAGAGACTCCGCCCTGCTAGTGCTGGTCACATTCCGTCCTCTCCACTTCCGTCTTCTGCTCCAGAACCCTCTCCACGCTCCACTAGACAATCCCCGCGACCATCCACTAGAGAAACCAATCATTCGACAGAGGTGGGAAGCAGTATAGGGGTTCAGAACAGCTTTCTAGCAGACGACAGAATCTCAGAGGTCATGAAAAAAGTTCTCCTCATGCAACCAAAGTAAGAACAACCAGAAGTCTCTCCATTGCAATAAACTTACATGTAATACCTGCCATTATTTGGTCTTTAGCTGTAGTTGGAGCATTTTTTAAGTGGTGAACAAATTTTGTAAGGCCATATAAAATGTTGACATTGCAGTTCTTGGGCCAATTTTTTTTTAGGAAATAGATTTTACAGGATGATATTTTGTTTTTTCATTTTGGGGACAAAAATGATGTGGTTGCCATTGGTGTTTTTCTGTTCTTTGTCTTTCTGTCTGTTGGTCTTTCTGTTCTTTGTCTTTCTGTCTGTTGGTCTTTCTGTTCTTTGTCTTTCTGTCTGTTGGTCTTCTGTTCTTGTGTCTTTTCTGTCTGTTGGTCTTTCTTGGTTCTTTGTCTTTCTGTCTGTTGGTCTTTCTATCCTTAGCACTCTGCAACA
>CAJDSM010029265.1:2470-22278 GCA_903981925.1 Ostrea lurida
GGGACAATGAATTTCACGGCTGAAGTAGAGCGCTTTATGATCTCAAAATTAATATTTAATTGAATAGAGAAGATTTTTCTTAGATTTACTACATTTTAACTATATGGCATATTGGTACCACCCTACGACCTGACTCCAGAACCAGGGGCAATGATATCAATTGTGATAGAGGGCGTCATGGACATCGCTTAGTTTTTCTCTAATATATATATATATGGAAATTTCTAAGGCATAATACATGTTTTCTATATGGTCATATTGGGACCGCCCTAAGACCCGAACCCCTGAACCAGGAGCCATGAATTTCACAATATGAGTAGAGGTTTTCATGAACATCATTACCATGCGTTTAACTTTTCTCCTGTCTGTTTGGGGTAGAGAAGATTTTTGAAAATTTGGCATTTTTAGGTCACCTGAGTAAACTCAGGTGACCTATTGCAATTGGTCTTGAGACTTCGTCCGTCGGCGTCCGTCGTCCGTTAACAATTGAACATTTTTAACTTCTGTTTGATAACCACCAGCCAATTCTTTTCAAATTTAGTATGGAGCATCTTTGGGACAAGGGGCACATCAAATTGTAAATTTCAGGTATCTTGCACCCTTGGGGCGGGGCAAAAACTGCCCAAAAGTGACCAATTTTCAAAAATCTTCTTCTTTACAACCACACATGTCTGAGAGAAACCAAATGCATAGTGATGTAGATCAGAAAGGCCTTTACCAAAATTGTAAATTTGGTGATCCCTTGGGTAGGGATTCTGACCCCAAGGCGTGGCCAAATTTGGTACATAATGTCCGTTAACAATTGAACATTTTTAACTTCGTCTTGATAACCACAGTCCAATTCTTTTCAAATTTGGTATGAAGCATCTTTGGGACAAGCACATAAATTGTAAATTTCAGGTCTCTTGCACCCCTGGGGCGGGTCAAAAACTGCCCAAAAGTAACCAATTTTCAAAAAATCTCTTTACAACCGCACATGTCCGAGAGAAACCAAATGCATAGTGATGTAGGGCAGGAAGGCCTTTACCAAAGTTGTAAATTTGGTGATCCCTGGGGTAGGGATTCTGACCCCAGGGGGGCAAATTTGGTACATAATGTTTATATGTAAAACATTTGAAAAGCATCTTCTTTAATGCTATTGATAATAATGTGAAACTAAAATGATATTTTGAATGTGTAGGGATCCTTCTACAGTGTATCAAAATTGTAAATTTCATGATCTTAGGGGTAGGGTTTTTGGTATTAGGGTGGGGCCAAAATGGTCATTGATGAAATGTGATACATTAAACAATTTAACAATTTTAACTTTCTTGATAACCACAGTCCCATTCTTTTCAAATTTAATATGAAGCATCTTTGCGACAAGGGGCACATAAATTGTAAATTTCAGGTCTCCTGCATCCCTGGAGCCTTGGGGGTTGTGCAAAAACTGCCCAAAAGTGACCTTTTTAAAAAAAACTTCTTCACTACAACGGTACGTACCGCACATGTCTGAGAGAAACCAAATGCATAGTGATGTAGAACAGGAAGGCCTTTACCAAAATTGTAAATTTGGTGATCCCCAGGGTAGGGGTTCTGACCCTAGGGGGTGGGGACCAAACTTGGTGCATAGTGTTTATATGTAAAGCATTTGAAAAGCATCTTTTTCAATGCTCTTTATATTAATGTGAAACTAAATGAATATTTGGATTGAGCAGGGAGCCTTTTTATTATAATTATGCCCCCCTGCAACAAGTTGGGAAGGGGGGGGGTGTTGTGTTGTTACTGGAATGGGGTTGTCTGTCCATCCGTCTGTAGACAGAATAGTTCCCAGACTTTTAGTGTTAGCCTCACCATATCGTGCATAATGTCTACCCATGGGACAAAGGTGTTTCCTATTTGAATTTGGGTCAAAAGGGCAAAGGTCAAGCACACTGGACATCGAAGTACACGATATTGTGTCTGGGCTTAAGAGCATTATCCATTCTGCCTAGAGTCACTATATCATACATATGGACTACTCATGGCAAATATGTTCCCTTTTGAATTTGGGTCAAAAGGTCAAAGGTCAAGTGCACTGGACATCAGTTCCCGGGTTTTAGAGCATTATCCTTTCTACCTAGAGTCACTATATCATACATATATCCTAATAATGAGACGAAGATGTTCTTTATCGAATTTTGGGTCCAAAGGTCAAGTGACCGGACATCAAAGTACCAATATGGTTTCCAGGCTCTTCAAACATTATCCTTTCTATAGAGTCACGATATCATACACATGAACTACGCATGTGTCAAAGAAGTTCTCTATCGAATTTTGGGTCCAAAGGTCAAGCTCACTGGACATTAAAGTAGTGGGTTTCATTTAAAATTCTTGAACAATCTTGTGAGATTTGAAATGATTATCTTCTTTGTATATTGGAAATCAGATACCCGCGGGGGTCCGGGTTAGAATAGTCCCCAGCATCCCTTGCGTGTCGTAAGAGGCGACTAAATGGGGTGGTCATTCGGATGAGACGGAAAAACCGAGGTCCCGTGTCGCAGCAGGTGTGGCACGAAAAGATCCTCTCCTGCTCAAAGGTCCTGAGTGTCGGCATAGGCCTAAATTTTGCAGCCCTTCAACGGCAATGGTGACGTCTCCATATGAATGAAATATTTTCGAGTGGGACGTGAAAACAGTAAATAACCAATCAATCAATCATATTTTGAAAGATGTTAACATGTAAACAAAAGACTCCGTATTGAGACTTAGAAATGCAAATATGAGACTCCCTGTGTGGGCTATGATACTTAAGGTGACCGTCAAGGCCTGTGGGCCTCTTGTTTGGTTTTTGCCCCGCCCTTAAGGCCCCAGCAGTGCAAGAGTCCTGAAATTTACAATTTTTGTCCCCCTTTTCCAAAATATGCTTCATACCAAATTTGAAAATTGGAATGGTATTTATTAAGTAATTAAAAAATGTTCAGTTCTTAACGGACGATGACGGACAAGACCCATTACAATAGGTCACCTGAGGTGACCTAAGAGCTTACGCAGGTGACCTAAAACTAGATAAGGGTCAGGAAATGGCAATACCAATGAGGCTAAAAATAAAATCCCATTATTTTTCAGTTTGAAACCGTTAGCAAAGCAGTAAAGATACATTTAACAGAATGATTAGATAAAAATATGCAATGTGGGATTCCTTTCACGTTAAATGTAAGCTTGGACTGGGAAAACGACACGTCCGGATTCAATACCACCAACTCTATCAGTTAACAAGGTAGCTGTGTTATTTAAAGTAGCAATTCAGACCAGCATCATTTAACCATTATCTTTATTCTACGGAAATGTCACCAGCGATCTCCACTATCTCCGTCATTTCCGTTTGAAGAGGCAACTCAAAAGAGTTCCAGGAAATGGATAATTAAAATCATTTTTTATATTTCAATTTAAATGTTGGTTATAATTACATTTGTTCATGTTAGGGCTTTCCATACCTTTAAATACGTGTACACGGTAGATTCCCGATCTCCGTTCACGTCCCCTATGCCCATTATATCGAATGAAGGATGAAAACCACTTCCGGGACGAACATATTTCAACCCATTAAGGAGCTCAGTCTTGTTGGCTGCTGGTTCCTGGTGGCCAAACTGGTTACAAGGAAAGCCAAGAACTTTGAGATTTCTGTCATATTTGATGTATGCATTCAATTGGTGGTACTGATAGGTAAACCCTGAAACAAAACAGAGGAGGCGACTTTAGCGACAGAAAAAGACAAGTATCACTGCATAATTACTTGATTACACATATTACTTCGAATGTCTTGGAAAAAGAACAATAGATGAATCCTGAAATAAAACAGAGGAAGCGAATTTAATGACAGTAAGGCAAGTTTACTGCAAAATCACTTGATTACACATATTATTTCAAATTTCTTATAAAAAGAACAGTATCGACCGTTTATGACTGATTCTAGCGTAACAGGGACTTAAAAAAATACAATATTTTAGAAAATAGTAGAAACTCGCACAAAAACGTCTATTTTAGCGTAACGTAGATTGACGCTCCTCCCGGCGTCCGTTACGTAGGACACTTTTTATCATGTTTAGTGTTACTTGCATCCCGCTGATTTTAAATATAAATATCAATCTTTGAACTTTGTTTATGGAAATTTCTGGGGTTTTGATTTTTTTTCTTTATCCAATGTCGATAAGGCTTTTTCTTTGAAGCTATTTTAACATTCNGAACTTTGTTTATGGAAATTTCTGGGGTTTTAATTTTTTTTTCTTTATCCAATGTCGATAAGGCATTTTCTTTGAAGCTATTGTAACATTTGTTGTACATGTCATATTCTGGTATGCGTGAGTTTGCAATAAGCATAAATACAGCTATAGGGATGAAAAGTAAGACACTGAGAATGCTGTCGGACACTTGGTATTGCTATTTTATAATTGAGAGCAGTTACACGAGACTTTAGGGCACTGACACTTTGTTTGAACGCGGGATAACGGATGTTCGGTGTTGTACATGAAATGTGGTAGTCCTTCTGGGTATACTGTAGTGAAAATCTGACATTCTCAACTAGGTTTGCACATGGCAATCTATCAGTGATTTCATCTGCGTTATAGAAATATTGTAAACGAGTTCCTTAAATACTGAAAACGACAACTAAATGAAAACATCCTGCTATTTTTTTCTCTAAACTCGAGCTGCATCATAAATAGGATAATATACGGAATGAAAAACGATTTCCTAGACTGATATTGATCTGACCAAAATTTTCCGTCATTATATGTGTTGGATTACAAATTACCTCAGAACGTAGCTAGATTTACCACCAAGGTTACGTTCCCTGAAAACTCCTTTAACGTGCGATTATTTCCATCCAAGCCCGCAGTTTCTAAGTCATAGAAACTTTTGTCGTTCGGAAGTCTCTCGCACACAGAATACAACTTTGCACAGTGTGCAGGTAAAAGAAAGGAAACTGTGATTAAGGAAACGATAACGTGATTCATGCCAGCTGTGGTCCATGCCATGTCGCCAACAGACAACTCTCGCAGCAACTGTTACATATTGTACATCTACATAATTGGTATATATAAACAGCTGTTGTCATCCGGGCTACCATGGATCGTTTCATAAGTTTTCGTTGGGGGTCCTTGGAGGTGATTTTTGTCTCTTGAAATCCCGTACTTAGGCCCCAAGACCACCACGTCAGTGTTAGTGTTTATTGCTTTTTGTCACCATGAAACTCATCTTGACCCATAGGTGTGTTTGTTATACAATTTGTTTATGTAAAAACGTCTTTGCTTGCACGTGAATTCATGGCTAGTTAAACATAAATGACTTAGTTATATAAAATATATCTATACAGAATAATCAGTGATTTCTTACAATTAAGACCTATAAATGGCAAGAAACTCTGAAGTTTATACATCGTGCGTGTTGGAAACCGCGAAAAACTCAGGGCAATGTTGAAAATACAAATGCATTAGAATGGCCTTCTCTTGTAAAATCCTAGATTGTATAGAATTAGCTGCAGAGACGGACCCTGAAATGTATTGTTGAAACTATTTTACCAGTAGTTGAAAGTTATTGTAAAATCATTTATCTAACAAAACTGTAGAGATATGTTAGCAAACTTCTAAGGTCACTTTGGTGTTTTGAATGAAGATATATCTCTCGTATACAGACCACTTATTTCAAATAACAACAAATGGAGGTTTATATGGTCCCAATCTCACTTCATTTAATTTAGTGTCAGTAATTCTAAGAGGGTGTTCCCGCTGTTTCCACTCCCCAAGTATTTTTTTTTTTTCATATATAAATATACAGTAATATGTTCCGCATGGAATCATGAGTGTGCATTATAAAATTGAACTACAAATATAATGTGAAGTCCCTTGTTTTCTCATTTTACAAGTACCGGTACGATATATGACTGTTGATTCACATCGCCGATTTAGATTTAATATCTAATTCATCATGACGATGTGAGAGATAAGACTTGACAAAGTCGTTGCTAGACGGTAGGGTATGAATCCTTATTGCTTTTTTCTTTCTTTTTTTTAAACCTGCAAGTGCCACGCATAAAATCTGAAGCCTTCATGGCAAAAGTAACTCTCGTCATCAGGTATGTTCAACAACACACAAGGAAACAATTTATTTTCTTCGGGGTTACCAATACATTTCTATCTACGCAATCAAAAGTGTCGACTTCATAACGAATGGGGGTGCATGTTTTATATCCGCTGTTGCCCTTGTCATTTATTGATTGACGAAAATACGAACATGCTGCAAACGTCCACAAAACCGGAGATAATTAACAATACTTGAACTAGTCAAATACAAGATCTAATTGGAATACTTATTTGACATTTTTTATGCACAAGTGGCATAATGATTTATGTTGTTTCGTTTCAGATATGCAATTGTAAATATTACTAACGGGGTGACAGTAAATCAAATATAATCTAATATTCAATATACTTTGTATCGGGTGTTGCTAAAACGCGGAACGGAACGGAAACCAAAAAACATTGATGTTATGTAATGAGAAGAACAGCATTTTGCAAAATCAAAAGTCTTTTTGTGAAAAGGGGAAATAAATTACAGAAAGAACGGGGAGTCATATACAGAATCCACGGTTTCATATACTTCTTACTGTAATGCATATGTATTTTAAAATAGCAATCGTCTGTGGGTACGACCCCTTTTCCCGGCTCTGTCATTTTTGACAACGGTTCAAGGGCTGATAATTTTGGTCACGAAAAGGGGGGCTTGGGCCCCCTGCCCCACTCTAAATCGGAGTTAATCCGCATATGGTATGCTTATTAGTCCCCCTAGGTACCTTAGGTTTGCACTCTGTCCGTCCGTCAGTCCGGTAAATCAGTTTTTCGCACTTTTTTGTTCACTGTTTGTAGATATTCATTTGATATTTGATACATTGCTTTGCCATACCAAGTTACAGTTCAAGTTCGAGTTTGGCTTCGGTCAATCCATAATTCACTGAGTTATGACCCTTGGACTTAGAAAATTTGATAAATTATCAGTTTTCCGCACTTTTTTTTCCCTCACTGCTTGCAGATATTCATTTGATATTTGGTACATTGCTTTGCCATACCAAGATACAGATCAAGTTCGAGTTTGGTTTCGATCGATCCATATTTCACTGAGTTATAGCCCCTGGACTTAGAAAAATTCATGAATTATCACTTTTCGCACTTTTTCTCTCTGCTTTCAGATATTCACTTAGATATTTGGTACATTTGATTGCAATACCAAGTTACAGATCAAGTTTAAATTTGGGGCTTCGATCCTAGATCCATTCTATTTTTCAGTAAGTTACGGCCCTTGTCCTATCCTGACTCACCAATATCCCCCTTTACCATAAGCATGATATAGCCTAGACATAATTTTAGAATATTGTTGCGGTCCAACAATTTGAGTAATCGGTAGGGGACTATGTATTGCTATGCAATACTCTCAGATTGCTTGTTCTATATGACTTACCGAATAAGCTTGAAACTTTGTACAATGCTTTATTGCCATTTGTATATGCATATTGTCGGGATACGAGGATTCACGTGATAGTGTATTGAAGAGGGGTAGAGGATGTATATGGCTTATCGGGTAACATTGAAACTTTGTACAATGCTTCATTGCCATTATTAGATGTGCTTATTGTCAGGACAGGAGGATCTAATAATTTTCCTAAAATAGATAGTGGATCTAAGAGGGGTTGAGGATGTAAAATACCTTGTGAATAATTCTCCTATATTGCCTATCGGATAAACTTAAAATTTTGTAAAATGCTTCATTGCCATTTGTAAATACCATTTACCATAAAATTCTTATTATAATTAAAGTAAAGCGTATTTGCTGGAATTTGAATGTTATATCAATCTCGTTCAGTTCCGTTTTCCAATACACGTTTTAGCAATACCCCTTTCAATCAATGGAAATAATCTGTACCACCAGGATTTCAAGTTGAAGTTGATATCATAAAAGTATAATTTCCATATGTTACACTTCACGTCTGAATTGATGAAAGCCTGATCTGACAATGCATACATCATGTACATGATATTATAGCCTTCACTGCTATACAACCCACTGGCAGATGTTCTATCAAAGAACATATGACCAAAAGGTGGTGAACGTCTTTAGACCAAAAAATATGTATTAAATTTCCTATTACATGATACCTCTGGTGTGTCCAGGGGTGTGTGTTTGTCCAACTTTTGTTTTGTATTCTATTTGGGACTTTCAAGATTGATCACTGTTCGTTATCTTTGCCTCTATAATTTTTGAAATAGGATCGGTAGGTCGGATTTGTTTGTTTGTTGAAAAATCATTTAGTGGGACGCTGTATTGAAGATATGGTAGATATGCATGTTGTATAACAGTGCATGTTACAATAAAAATGTTTATGCCCTTGATGAAATCAGTTTTATGCTCCCAGAAAAATTTCGGGGTAGCATATAGTCGCCAGTGTGTCTGTCCGTCCTTCCAAGCTGATATCTCCTAAACCTTTCATCATAGATTCATCATAATCGATCACAAATATTCCTTGGGGCAGGGCACTATTGGACGAAGGTCATTTCAAACGGTAAGGTCACTCAAAATATATATAATAAGGGGAAAATGTCCTCAGTTATTATAAACGTTTTTTAAAGTATTGATCTTATATTCCACAAATAAGTAACGTCTCCATATGAGTGAAACATTCTTAATGTTTTACGTCCCGCTCGAGAATTTTACACTATTAGATGTAGACCTTTCATAATTATTTGGTATATGTGTAAGATTCCAAAGTGCGATGGTGCATGTCCCAAAGTGCGATGGTCCGCGACCAAAGTGCGATGGTTGTTAAGCTTACGGACGCCAAAGTGCGATGGCCACGCTAAAGTGCGATGGTCTACACGTTACTCCAAAGTGCGATGGTCTAACACAACCAAAGTCCGATGGTGTTGTAACGTTTGTGCGTCACGTTATTATGACGTCCATCACGGAGAATCTAACGTCAGCTTGCCCTGACGAATATTTTTTCGAGGATAAACTGAAGAAATAGGAGATCCGAAAATTTATGAAAGAACTCGGACTCCCATGTACTCTCTGATGTACATTTTATCAGCTTTACGCATGATAAGGACCATCGCACTTTGGCATGTCAGACCCATCGCACTTTGGGGCATGATGGGGACCATCGCACTTTGGCGAGTCAGAACATCGGGGTTTGGCGCAGACCATCGACTTTGGGGCGACCATCGCACTTTGGGGACACCATCGCACTTTGGAGTCCTACATATGTATTCTAGAGGCAGACCTTCTATTGGTACATTGTACATGTACCTTGTGTCCCTTGCGACCTAGTTTTAAAAATTGCTATTATACAGGTATCAGAGATACTGGTTGTGCATTTCTTGTGAGAACTTTTCATTAGTGACCTTGACCATTGACCTAGTTGTTGGAAATTTTCAACAAAAATGAAGTGCCGAGCGTTTGGCGAAAGAGCAGTCACCATCAATTGAAACGTACATCCAATTTTGACATGAGCGAGGTTTAACTTGCGATCTTATAGTCACGAGTTGACTTTTAACCACTGAGCTACCGCAACCGGTGAAAAGATTGATTATATATGACTAGATCTCTTATTAAAGAATATTGACCATAACCAAGTATGTCGGTATATCAAAGATTTTAAAGTCTTTATTGTTTTCTTTTTACACTCTGGTAACTTATCAGTAGAGGTGAAAATAACGAACAGTGATCAGTCTCACAGTCCCAAATAGAATACCAAACAAGAGCAATCAGAGATTTCTGAACTCTGCCAAGGTTACATTAAAGTATTCTGATTCAGGATTCAGGAGTCGGTTCGTCTTCGCAAGCCAAGTGTCCGATTCGCTTACAGTGTCATCTCCCCTTGGCAGATTTAGTCGAGTTTCTAGGCCTTCAAAATATCGTGCTTTGACTTCCCAAGGCATCCAATCAAATTGCACCATTCATACCTGTTCGGTTTGAGTGAAGTCTGGTCCTTGTAGTCGGCTTTGCCACTGTTTTTGCCCATAAAACAAAGACGTACAATTTTTGGAGAAAGATTCGGAGTTTTTGACCAGTTACTAGAGATTATCAATTATTGCCGCATCCAAATGAGACAGAGGGCAGTGTATCTGTGGAATGTGCTGGAATAGACTGAACAAATTCGGAAGATTGAGTATGACATAAAAACCAAAGTAGAATCGTTAAGATCAGAAAGGCAAGTTTTAATACGTGATTTACGCCTGAAAGATAAAGGTGATATAAGCTCGCAACAAGTATGTACAACCTAATAAAAAAAACCAAACAGCAATAACTCGCATTGTCCGTTAGATGGCAATTCAGTCGCGACTAATCTGCCAAGGGGACGATGAGAGTAAGCGAATCGGACACTTGGCTTGCGAAGATGGAGTCGGTTCGCCACCAAAAATTAATGGCGACTTTCTAAGACCAAGATATACCTGTGTACCAATTTTCAAAGCGATCTGACCATTAGTTTTTGCATAAGTGAATCACTAATGAATAAACACCGCCGATTTTGTCACCTCTTTGGTGCGGTAAATAAAATGATCACCTCCTTGGCGGAGGCAATAGGATTGGTAGCTGTTCTACGTGAAATTCTCAAATTCTTGGAACGGTTCGGAGGATGTAAACGGAACACAAGAGTGATAATTTTATCAAGTGAGAGACATTTAGCTGCACTGCTTAAATAGATTGTAGTTAGGGTTACTCGAGTTTGAAGATAATCGTTTTGACAGTTAAAGAGCAACCTCCTGTGGCTCTATCAATTTAAGCATATGTATTGTTTATTTATATGAAGGGCTAAAGATGAAGACCTTGACACCTTGTCAGAATGGAAAAGAGTATTTGTGGAATACTGAAATCGCATAATAGATACGTTTAGACCAGACAGAAATTTCGTATTTAGTTAACCGGGTCACAAGCTGGTTCCAAACATAAATTGTAAGGCCCTTTTAGTCTTTTTTGTAAGGCTCATTTTAGAGAACTTGGCTTCAGTTTCACATTTAAACTCTACCTATACTCACTGTTCTTTCAAAATCACATTTCAGTTTTAAACCTCAATTTACTGTCAGTGCGACGAAATGAATAATTTAAGTTACCAACCTATATTAAACTGAAAAAAAAACTATATTACATATTCTTACAAAAAGAAGTTCATTGTATGTTCTACCATACCTTTATCATAAACAAAATGATTTTGGTACCGTTAGACGAGCGTGGATACTTCCAGAACCTTTCACGAAGGGGGGGGGTGTACAATTTTTCCCAATCTGTTCTCAGGAATAACATTTAGTATTTAATAATTGACTTGTGTAAATTACAGACATATATTATTTCTATGAAGTTTTGGTGAGGGCCGGGGATTAAATCTTCCCTTTTCCCTCTAGTTACGCACGCCTTACCAATGAAATACTGTATTATTTTATTAATAAACCAAAAAAAAAAAAAAAAAACCAAACCAAAAAACCAACAAAAACCAAAAAAAACCCACCCAAAACAAACAACCGGACACTGAACCCCGAATTCCACAGTGGAAAGGGCTTGTCATAAGGAATACACATTTTAGATATGAAAGCCCTATCGCTTACCATTCAAAAGTTTTGACCAATGTTAAAGTTTTGTAGACGGACAGACCAAAAAGTATTTCCCCGAATCAAAGATTCGAGGTCATAAGAGCTCTGCGGTGTGATGAAGATCGCATAAGTCAACTCTGCAATTTCAAAGTGGTACGTATTCCATCTTATATATTTGACCTCATATCTAACTAGATCCGACATGTTGTATTTTGAGTGGTCGGTTTTTGTGCTTTATTATATTATAAATTATACTAATATATAACAACACTCGACATTCAAAATGTCGGATCTGATTGTAGTTACGAGGTCTAGACTTGAAAATAGACGTTTCTATAGCTCCGTGAAAAATCTGACGATTGCAATATGTAGACGCTTAAAGGGCCGGGTACTAGTATATTAAACTGCACAGTAGCTAAAAGATGTACTTTCTCTTGCACAAAACAGCTACATGTATAACTGCTTCTGTTGTATTATGACGTCTCAAACTTCCGCCAGAGGTCGTTCCGCACTCAAAACGGACACGCAGAGCATTATGGGTTTTATGTATGACGTCTAAATATAATCCTTGACGTCACAAATCTGTCCTTTAACCCGACGTTGATTGATACACCATTATGCTATGTGGGTCAGAATGAACCCAGCAGAAATCAATCGCAAATAATTTTTGAAAAATTAACAATTCATCCACCATTACATATTGACAAGTACTAAAAAATGAATATACTGTACCTCTAACCAAAGTTCACACACGCGCGCGCACGCACCCCCAATGTTCGATTCTTCTTTACCACGGAGCAGAATTTCAATAAATGCCACACATTGGCTGGTAGTCCAAACAATTCATCCCCTGATGTAATTCCGTAGAGTGCTTAACGAGTCCTAACGAGTGCTTACTGCTACAAAATTTACAGTGTATTTGTACTAACATGAAGTTTCCAGACTTTTCCTTTTACACAAACTTTAACAGGCTTACATAATCTTTATATTGAACTGACAAACATCGTTCTAAAATGGAATGAGTAGAATATTGTCTAGGTCATAATTGTCAATCAAGTACAAATGTACATGTTTTGTGCGACACTACATACCCTGTGCCTAATTTAGCGCAAGTGCATTGTGGATCACAAGACTTTGCAGGATCAAAAAGGGCGATCAATAAGATTATGGGAGTTTTATTTTAAACTTCACGGCTGTATGATTTTTTCTGTCCAAATCTTTTTAAAAAGAGATTCGCACAAAGTCATTTTTGTTAGAAAGTGTATCTTTGATTTCTAATTGAAGGAGAATTGGGAAATCAAAAACAAAAACTGGGGTTGTAATGCTTATTATTGAAACTTGACCTTTTTGCACTTAAAGTTTACCGCGGTGGCTCAGTGGTTAAGCTCTCGCTTCGTAATCGGGAGGTCGTGCGTTCGAGCCCCGTGCTCGCACCCAAAATAGGTAGTGATTGCTCCTTCGCCAAGAGCTCGGCATTTAGAAGTGTTAAAACGGAGGAGCCGTGTCATAGCAGGTGTGGCACGCAAAAGAACCCTCACTTCTAAAAGCCATAAGTGCTAAGCATAGGTCTCAATTTGCAGCCCTTCAACGATCTCAATGTGAGTGAAATACTCTCATCGGGACGAAAAACTAACAACTTTTTAGGGGGAGGGGCGTAAGAAAAACGTCTATATGAGAAGAAAAACCTTCAACCTGATATGATACATCTGTTATTAATATTCATTCATGTATCGTGTAGACTTGTATTATTGCTCGAAAAAAGAGGCTATTAAGTTTTCCCCATGTTTGCTGTTTAACTGAATATAGACATTGGTTGGTTAGTTGTTTTACATCCCGTCAGTTGGTTTTTTTTTTTTTTTTTTTTACACTCATTGGGACGTTACCAGCTGTTGGTGAAGTATCACATATTTAATTAAACCTAGATGCTTAGCACTTGGGGCCGTAGCAGTGACGTGTTCACGCCTGCCGCGTCTCGCGACCTCAGTTTCTAATGTCAAATCCGAAAGACCGGTGATTCCATCATCTAAATTCCGTGCATTTAGTGCATAGCAATCACTACCTATATTTTCGTCTTAGATATATTTCACATTTATAAAGTTTTACTTTCACGTTTCGGATTTCCAACATTTCGGTTTGAGCATCACTGAAGAGACATAATTTGTCGAAATGCGCATCTGGTGCATCAAAATTGGTACCGTATATTATTTATATTATGACCCCTGGGTCGAGGCCTCTGCTGGTGGACTGTTAGTCCCCGAGGGTCTCTGTATCCCAGTTGCTTTGTACTATGTTACTAGCTTGACACGGATATGTATTTAACTGCAGTGGTAAAATTAGAATTCATATCAAAATTAAGGATTATCTCCCTCAGGCATAGCTCTGATCCTTCGAAGTATTTGGCTCCAGTCTTTGCACTATATTGTTCACTTTTTTATAAAGTTTTACTTTCACGTTTCGGATTTCCACATTTCGGTTGAGCATCACTGAAGAGACATAATTTGTCGAAATGCGCATCTGGTGCATAAAATTGGTACCGTATATTATTTATAACTATGAAAGCACATGGCATGAGCGGGGGCTTGAACACACGACCTCCCGCTTAAGAAGCGAATGCTGTTGATAGTGGCAATCTAAGAACCCAACCTTAAGAGAAATGGGATTACATCAGCTTTTTCGACCATCGTAAAGTTTCCATACTTTAAAACGCATTGATCACCTCCTGTATACATATGCATCCCAACTGATTCGATAGTCGAGAGAATGCTGTGTGTATGATCCTTTTCTAAGCAAAGACAGATTACTGAAAAATAGGTTAACCGGGTCAGCGAAATGATGACATTACATGAGGCTGTTGAAACTCAGGAGGACTGTAAGACTTAAAAACTGATCATACGCAGATGGTGATCTCGCTAATTGAATAGGTTGAGGGACCTAAACACCATATGCAGTTGATAGTGGAATATTGCTACACAAATATGAGAAGTTGACGATGGAGAAGCTGATGTAATCGAGTTTGTCATGAATGTGTTGTAAGTTGAAGCAGATACGAAAGACTCTGTGGTGTCTTATTTCGAATTCACTGGGATATATGGATCAAAATGAGTATTGTAAATAGATAAAACGTCATCGATATTTCTAATTGTCGACCTGAAGGCCAAAGAAGATTTCTTTCTTGTGTTGACGCTTTGAAATAAATTCTGCCTCATTAGGGTACAAAAACATTTGTATCCATGGGAATTTTAACAGCCTGCTGGAAGACCTGATCACCAAAGAATACGTAAATGTTGTCAATGAATAACTACAGCATATCTTAATACCAACTTCATATAATCAGATCGAGTGATGTTTAACGAAGTAATATATGATATGAATATTTCCGTGTTCCATCTGCATTCCAATTCGACTAGCTGTCTGTGATGTCCAAAATCCTGGTCTTTAATCTATGTGTAGAATGGTCGTGTAAAATGTTGAAAAGTCGTATATTTTGATTCTGTTCATTTGGGAAAAGTTTTGTGACTTCAATCCATTAATATATGAGAATCCACAATTAATATTCAGCCTTTCTTGCACATGTTATGGCGCAATACGTCTGACTAGCACTAAGGGGTTGCTGAGATACTGAGTATACCCAGAAAGTGTGTCGGACAGTTTCATGTATGGAGTGAGTGATTACATCAAAAGTAATACATGTACATGCTGGCATTATCAGTGCGGCATGTTAGATGACATAGGGACCAGAGTAGAGTGGATTTTTTATCATATGTACTATAGGACTTCAGGCACTGGGGTTGCTTTCTCCGCTACATTGTAACACAGGTCGCAACTCACGGCAAGAAGCTTTTCTCATTTAGATGCATCTCGGGAAGATCGATTAGTGTTCACTTCAAGGTCCCACGTCGAATTGATTCTCTCTGACAACAACTGATGTGCATGCTAGAAAACCCTTTACCTGAAATTTTAAAATTGATATGGGTCATCCATAAGTCATTGCTGGTTTGTGTATTTTAAAAGAACCGGTAGATGTAAACTAATATACATTGTATTTGCATAACAACTGCTTTCGAGTACTTGCATCAACAACTCAGTTCATGTCATGAGCGAATGGCTAAGCTTTTTTCTTCTTGGAATGTACATTGTATTAGCTGTAGGGATAGTCTGTTTAAAAGAAAATCAAAAATTTATAATTTTTTTTTCTTTTGTCATTTTGATAAAAAAAATCAGTTCGTCTACAATTTGACGATGTGTAAGAGTCTTACCCTTGATCACACAAGTTAAAAAACTGCGGGCGTAGTCAGTACCTGGATGGGTGACCGCTACACGTTACAATAAAATAAAGACATTTATTCCTCAGGAATGTTTATATATTTGTTTGCTTAAAGGGAAATGTAACTGTTGTTAAGAACCCCATAATGTTTTCTGTTGGACGTGTTCGTAGAAAATCTACACAATGGTACTGACTCAAAAAGGAATAAGTTTTCATAATATCAACTCTTCTTTACGTTGAATGCATTAGTCTGAATCTTATCCTAACAACTAAAGAGCGGTAACTCTCACTCGTAATGTAAAACAACAGAGGACCGTATATCACTCTTGCATGTCTTGAGTAATTTTGAAATGCCTTTCAATGTTTTGGTTAATGATAATTTTGGGTATACGTATTTTCGCTAGGTTATTTTTCTGTTGTATTTTGAAAATGTAAAGATAACAAACAGTGATCAATCTCATAAGTTTTATACGGAATACAATTAAGATTGGGCAAACATGGACCCCTGGATATACCAGGGGTGGGTCAGATGCCTATAGGAAGAGTAAGCATTCCCTGTCGTGAACCCAATATCTTGATCAGGTAAACGGAGTACTCCGTTGTCAAAATCAGTGCATGTATGAATAAGGGCCTAACTTACAATAGTTATTCCTAGATTACAAATTATCAGTGGATAAATTTATCATCCATTGATATAGATATTTATAGGATATATGGAAGAGAAGCGACAAGTAAAAAATAACAGGGCAATAATGGCTGATCATTATTTATCAGGTATACCTAAGCTGAGACCATCGAGGTTACTAGCGTATTCAAATGACGTAGTTTCTGTAATTGGTGCGCAGTCTACAGAATGTGGTCGTTAACCATGCCTACAAGCACTGCGCTGCTGATAAACGAGGGGGGGGGGGGGCTATAGCAAAAGATTTTTTTTCCATGTAGACGTTTTTGAATAATTTCTGCCTCAATTAGAGTATTGACGCAGTTCTGCTAATAAAGAACACACTTGTGCCAATGGGAATTCCAGCAGATTGTTGGAAGACCTGATCACCAATTACTTGAAAGATAATTATCAACGAGGAACTCTAGCATCTTTTACTTGTGCGTAGAATCACAATGGAGTTTAACAGAGTAATTTTTTGAATGAATGATCATTTCCTTTTTATATTATTTTGAAGAAGCAACTATCTATAATGTCGAAAAAAAAGTGTAGTCTTTAATTTATCGTGAGGAATGGTGGTGTAGAGTGTTGAAAAGTCATACTTTTTGGTGCTAAAGTGAATCAAAATTTTGTAGGATTTTTTTTTTCAGAATCCACATTTGATTTACACCACTGGTGGCACAATTATGTTGTTGCACAATACGTCTGAAGTTTCTCTTAAACAGCTGTCGATATTTTCGTGAGGAGTAAAGACTTTGTTTTGTCACGAATGCCAATCTTTACGTTTCCCTTAGCCAGTCCAGTATTGCTGTTGTCGTCGGTATAATATACTTGTCAATGTATTGCTTGTGTGTACTTCGGGAGATATGAAGATCTAATATCCACCCTAACTTGGGCATTGCCTCCGGAGAATATGATATGTTTACGTGGAATATTTTACCAGAGAGAGAGGAGGAGTGAAAAAGATTAATGTTAACAAATTAAAATCAGAACCAGCATATCCTTAATTGGTGTTGCAATGCAATGTTTGAAGAACTCTCGGTAGCATGTTTTCACCAAAGAATATGGCAAACAAACTTGGTCTTTGAGTAATAATGATAAATGATTTTTTTATGATTACCAAGACATACAAAGGTATGTTACATGTGCTTCCTTTTATATAGATGATATATATGTGATGTGTAGGTGTACAAAAGCTTAAGGTAGATTTATCCTCATGTGACGTCATATGTTTTTGCAAATCTCTTTGTTAAATTAAATTTTGCGCAAGTAAGAAACATATTTTTCAGGGGAATTTTATTCATCGGATAATATGAAAAACCTGATACAAAATTATATTACTGTCAGTAAGTGTAAATTAATGCATTTTTTTCTACTTTCAATATTGATTTTGACAAGTCGCACGAGGGTAAAACTACCTTAAAAGGGCTTTTGTAGTCGCCAACTTCCTCGAGCTCAACATTATCCATGTGCGCAGGTAATGAGAAAGGATTATATTATTCATAAAGGTAATCCGACTGTCTTTATAGACCTAGCACAAACTGAAACTAGAACAAATTGATTTTATCGGTACCATATTTCTCTATGATATTTGGACTAAGGCTTACAAAGAATTTCCCATGCAGTGACGGGAACTTTATAGTAATAGTGAGTAACGAATACGGCGCATAACAAAGTGCTGGCCTCAAGATCATAAACTAAGAATATTCTTAAGTCAAAATTTTGATTACTTATATAATGTAGTAGAAACTATGGAACGTAGATGTTTAAAAAACAGCTGATTTGGGAAACATTCAAATACAAACTTATTCTAAAAATTTCATTTGCTTATCAAAATTATTTCAAAAGTTGTTGAGATTTGAAATTTAGACTTAAGTCTTTTCTCAGTTTATGGTCTTCAGACCTGGTAGCAGTAATTGTAACTCGCGAGAGCTATAATATTATCAATAGGCTTTCTTATCATTTAATCATAAAAATTTATTTCATTCATTCATTTATATATTTATTATAAAACATGCGAATAGTTTTAGCATGCGAAGAGGTTTGTTGAAAAGGAAGGACAGATTCATTTACGCATGTTATACTTCCTCATAACATTTGACTTAATTGTACACTCATTGATTTTTTTGGGGGATATCTTACATACCTTGTGACTAAGTGTGCATTGTTGTGTATTGTTGCAACGTTTGTGAAAAGAAGAAAAAACATTTAAAAAAAACCAAAAAACAAAAACATCCCCCCCAAAAAATCCCCAAAACGTGAAAGGATGTAATATAATACACTGTAAACTATTGAAATAGAGTAACCAATTGGTGATGATCTCGTGTAAAATATAGATTTAAACACTGAATTCATTAATAGGGGAAACATGGATAGAAGTTTACAAGACGAATTGAAAGAAAGAATTATGGCAAAGTGGTGGACTTAAAGGAACATTTACGAGAAATAAATGCCAAATTGGAAAACGCATCAGACAAAGGCCAACCTGATTTTTGTCAATCCTGTTTAAACGAATTCCTACAGGAGTCCAAACGACTACGAGCTGAGCTGAAGAAAATAAAAAGATACTGTAAAAAATTCAAACGAGACTTTGGTGTATACTTGTACATGCAGTGAAGGTAAGCGCAGGTGATTACTGTGTTCATTCCAATGCTAAGTTCGGGGATTCAAGTTTGTTCAAATGAAGGACCATTCCCCTTTCATATCAAATAGTCATTCTATATTTCCCTGGCTAGCTCGAACAATTGATGCAGCTAAATATACCCCCACGGTATAAGGTAAGCGAAAATATACTGGACAAAAAAAGTTAAGGATCATGATTTTTCAAATGATTTAAGGTAGGTCCCTACTCCTGGACTTACTTGTGATTTCTCAAAAAATTGAGTTTATAATACTTAGATTGTTCATTTTGGGGTATGATGAAAGCAAAAATTAAGGGGGTTGTCAGTATAATGAGTAATTATGGTATTTTTATTATGTGTACCCCATCTGTCAAACGGCAATATCAGAATTCATTGAAGAAGTCCTAGAAATTGTCAATAATTTTTGTTTGAGGTATGATCCTGCAATTTTTTTCCTTAAATATGAAATAGATATGTCTAATTAGATAAATAGAATGAAATTTTAACATAATTTCATGTATTTTAATAATGGTGGTACAAAATTGAACCCAATACGGCCCACGGCAGTCAAAAATACAGCACTGCAAAATCACTAATATGAAGATTTAAACAATTGACTAGTGATTTTTCATTCAAACTCACATAATATGAGCCGTTCCTAGCAAAAAGGG
>CAJDSM010029267.1:0-11955 GCA_903981925.1 Ostrea lurida
TGGCGGATTTAGAGAGGGGGGGGGGGGGGCAAAATTAGTGAACCCAAGAGCTTCCAGGGGGCTTCGCCCCTTGGGCCCCCAATTCTGTTTTATTTTAGACATCTAGCCTAGCCAGTGACGTGTAGCAGGCCCACTTTTTTCAAATGACCAGCCCCTCCCCCCTTTCGACAAATCCTGGATCCGCCACTGGATAGGGCGATTCTAGTGGTGAAATATTGTCGCAGGTAGTATTTTCATAACTTTAAATTATGATTTGTTGCTTTTGTGGACGATTTACCAGTTGAAAGCGACTAAAAACGTAGTGTGGTCCCCGCCCCGCCACTCATTTTAACAAATAACAACATATTTCATCACAACTATATCTTCAAAATCAACAATTACACAAACAATATTTATCGTTTTTATCCATATTCATTGAAGCGCTAACATACATAAGGCATCTTTGTAACATTACCCCCTAAAACAGAATGAAAATTAGCCATGGTAAAGGGCAGAAAATTCACAATTAATCGTTTTAACAAGATTTGATGAAGTCAGTACGTGGTATGACCTCCACGTGCCTGAATAACAGCGCGACAACGTCTCTGCATGCTTCGGATAAGTATCCAGAAGAAGATTTGTGGCAGTTGATTCCATTCCTCGACCAAAGCAGCAGAAAGTTCCTCACGATTTTTCGGAAGCATTGGACGGGCTGAAACTGCATGCCTGCTTGACCTGTGCCCCAGATTTTCGTATTGCGGGGTTTAAGATGGGAGAGAGGGCTGGGGGCCGGGGGGGGGGCGGGCGCCAGGTCATTTCGGTGCGATTAGTCTCCAGTTCTTCAATGAGGGCTCGTTAGCTAAGCTCTAGCCGCGTTGTGAGAAGACCGGAGGGCGAATAGGTAGATATCATTTTGTTATACACAGTTGCTCCTCCCGGATAACCGTATAGCTACATAGCTCAATCGTTATTCTCAGTCTCTCGCTCGCTATAGATCTCTTAGTGGCTGCCTATGATTAAGACGTGCAGTCAGTCCCGGTCTGGGGTAGTTTCATGAACGATTCCTCAATCACTCCTACCAGCTGTTATTGCATACATTCGTGCTCAGGCAACACCAGCAGGTACACAGCATATCGCTCACTCTACCGCATACGCGCAAACCCTCGTCCATCATGAAAGTCTCACAATAAGCCGCCTGGTCTATACGGTAGAAATACCGCTGGAGCAGTGGCCCAGTTTCACTGGTTTATATGTGTCTCGTGGTTCCGCGTATATATGCAGTCTATGGTGTCTGGTGATTAAGCGTGTTCAATATATAGTGACCACTTGCGGAGCACTCTCGCTGTCGCGTGTGCGACTTTCATCACGTATTGATCCATGCATTGGTGACACATTTGCACTCTAATTGGTGTGCATCCCGCTGAGCGTTACTCTGTAAGCGAACGTGAGCGGTTATTCTGGGCCGCCGGGGGAATTTTTCATCGTAGTTATCTTTCATCCCGTCCGTACGCCCACCGGCGTCTTGGATCATTTCCCTCTGCATGGTGCGGTGCTCTATAGTCTTATTTGAGCTGACAGCACTCTGGACTTGACGTAGACAGTAATGGCCAAGGAAATACTCGCGTTCTGATTGCACCGTAGGACACTTCGCCGTGTTGGATCCGCATCTCTGGGACGACCGTAGCTCGCATCGGCGTCATCCGATAGTGTACTCAAACACCAGTCTGATGGAAGCGATATTCTCTCTCGGTTAATGACATTTGGGGCAACATTAAAGTGTGCAGCAGTCAGTAGAATTGGACCATACCTCGGACCTGAGGCTGCGTCCACGGCCTATAAATTAGCCTTTCTGCATTCAGTTCCATCGGACAAACGTTAAAGAGCACAGATAGTTACAGTCCTACACATCATATTTGCGGACTAACTCTCGCAGCGTTACTACGGACTGGTCGCAGTGCGGAGAGCACCATTTTCTCAGAGGAGGACCCGTGCCGAGTGTCAACTAATATGGCTCTTATATTTAATTTGACTGCACTGTGTAGCCGGAAATTCACCCACAGCAGCAAATTAGCACGCATGTCACAATCATTATCTAGCGGTTACACCCACGTCTCAAAACAAACTTTCAATGTTCCTAACATCACATTCAACGATACAATCATTCGCAATGTATGCTCTAGAAGGCTACTACCAAATTTTTGTCTAAATATGCCGCACGTATCGTGTAACTTCCTTGCGCCTATTGTCTAACATCAAGACCGCGGGGAAAATGTTACAAGCTTGAGTGGCGATTTAAATCTTACCATGGGTAAGCATTGATAGATTCAATTCAATACTTGATTGCTCATAAAACGCTTTTATCGATAAGCTTGAATGACTTTGTTGAATAGAACATGAGGAGGAATATTACATGTTAATATTTTTCACATACTATTTACTAAAACTGCATTTCTGAAATGAATTTGAAACTTTTCAATTACAAATATTCATTTCCATCCAATTAGAATTTCTCTGGTGTGTAATTTTTCCTTCATTGGTTATTCACTTCAGTTTGTAAGTTCGAGTTTGTTCAACATACTTGGTATTTGTTTCTCTTCTGTGCATGCATAAGTTATTTTAGAACCAATAATTTTGTCTCCCCTTGGTGACACTAAAAATATCCCTCTCTGCTACTGGGCACCATACATAGGCCAGAATCTGTGGCACTTCACCTCACCTACAAAATGAAGGGTCGAGGTCAAATATCTAATTCATTAGAGTAGGTATAGGCCACGTTTTAATTTATGGTGCTTCACAAACATATGTTCATTGAAGTATATGAAAAGGAGACGTACGCTTTAATTCACTGAAACAATTCCTTGTTGTTAATACTGTGTAATTTTCTACTGCAGACCAAGCTTCTACTGCAGACCAAGCTTCCGGCGTTCTCAGACAAGCCAGCGGAAGGGCTCGTAAGGATTTTAATACAAAGTCTGATAATATGATGATACATATTATTTAAAGGATAGGGTGCAACAAACATCAGATACGGCCCCGAATTACAACATCTGAGTTTCAGTAATTTCAATTTTGAAATATTGTGAAACAAAATTGAAAATTAATTTCCAATTGATTTACGTGTAAAAGTTGGTGACGTTATATATTTTCATCGAACATTTTCAAAATGGTAAACTTCAACAGGGTTCATCGAACGCATGCGTGAACTAACCTACTTTAGCATATTATGCAACACTGATAAATGATAATTTTCATATCTAAATTCCTTTTTGGCCAACGCATGCTGTCTGTATTTTCTCAAGCTAAAGAAATAACATGGTGGAGAAATGATGTTGTTTGACACATTGCATGCGGTAATGTTATGAATCACTACTAAAATCATAATGTGTTTTGTATTTCACTAATGTAACAAAACTATTCTAGAAACACATTATATTGCTATGTACATTGTTGTTTTGGGGCAGTTTACCTAGTTTCTTTTGGGTCGAACTAGACTCTTAAAATACCTAGTTCTTTATTAATATGAACATGTACACGTACTCTTTAGAACAAAATAAAGAACCATTGGTCTGCCAAGAACCAGATGAAAGTCCTAATAAGGACAGCGCTTACATCAGCATTACATCACAGGAATTATCCAAAGGTTTAGTAAAGTATTACATTACTCAAAAGTATACCGAGTCACAAATTTGAAATAAGGTTTATAAATATCCATATTATTCATGTTACAATTGCAATTTCTCCCTGTATTCACCCACCATTATGATTTTCTTGCAGGGGCTGATATTGGGGAAGATTCTCAGCCGTAAATGCACATCTTGCCTGCACCAACGAAGCTGCGCGACACTGTTCTGTTCTGTCTATATAATACACATACTTAAAAAAAGTTAATAATGAATTATGATGAGAAAAGTAAACTGGACCTAGTAAAACTGGGCAAAACGATTTTGCTGTAGATCCGGAGACAAATACGCGCAGATCTGAAGGTCGTTTTTCAGTTAAGAAGACTTTAGAGGACATTGAGAACCCACTGATTTTTATGTAAAATTGTGATGAAAGTGGACAAACTGATTTTAAAAAATCTAATAAAAATTATTTCTAACAGGCGTTTTGTGTAGGATGGAATTGAAGAGTTAGCCTTATTTTACTTATCCCAACAAAAGACAAACGGGAATTAGTCAATTTCGTGTTTACGTGAAGTGAATAACTTGCACGGACATTAAAGGGACATAAGACACGTTTTGAACAAAATTTTACACTTGCGTGTTTAATTTAATGGTCAGCAAAAATTTGAATGTCAGTTGTTGAGTTACAAGTAAGATACAGCACCTACAATTATTTGTTATGTAAGCAAGGCTCGTAAGGCTCGAGCTCATGCCATGTTTTTGTTTATACATGAAGATTGCTTCACAGAAATACCATGTTTAAAATAAAATGAGATAAAACTGTTTAAATGTGTTAAGAATGAACTTGTACATGTAATTTGAAAAAAACCCGGAACGTTTACTAGCAAATTCAATATACAATATATGTAAACAAAAACATGACACGAGCCTTGTTTACAACACTGAAGAATTGTAAGTGCTGTATCTCACTTGTAACTCAACATATCTAAAAGAGTACTGTTTCCATGATGGTGTACTTCGGAACAGGACGACTCCTCTTATCTTAAATAGGAAATGATTAAATACTGGTTGAAATTGAAAAATCAGAAAATTGTATTTTGGATAGTATTTTACCATGAAATGTTACAAGTTTGTAATTCAGATATGTTTACTTGTTGGTTGTCAAATGTAAGCATTTATTGTACTCTTTAGGATTTGGAAATATATGGAATTCCAATAGTATCAACGAAAAGCATTTTTTACTACAAGTGAAACAAAGTTGAATGATGTGTTTGTGCAAGATTGAATGCATTTTTTGATATTCATCAAAATGTAACTTATATAAATATGTAAATGATGGGTTTAGTTGCAATTTTATTTAACAAAAGCCATTCCAAATACATATGTACAATATATAAGCAAATAGCGCATGTCATCACATAAACTAGAAGTTGAACAAGGTAGATATTATAATGTTTCAAGAAATGAAAAGAATTTGTAAAATGTGTTCCAATTCAGAGATAGAAGACCAATTTCACTTTTTACTGGTTAGCTGCAATAATGTAGCCCTCTCCCCCCCCCCCTTTTTTTTTCTTTTTTGGAAGAGGATAAAAAAAATCGGAGAGGGCTTCATTATTGCAGCTATTTACTGGTATGTCCAAATTATGATAATTTCAGGAAAATGTATATTAAGAAATATTATTATAAAAAACTTTCTATTTACAAACTAATTCAGTTGTTATCAACAGAAAATGTTTCAGAATTATGTAAATTAGGGAAATATTTATATAAATGTTCAAGTACATGTATAAGAACAGAAATGCGTATATAAAGCTGAGATTATCCTCAAATTTACCAACATATTATGTTTTATATTCACTATACTATGTACAAGCTATAATGGTATTTTGTAAAGAAACAGCTACAATGATATGAATCATGTCCATTTACCTTACCTACATTACATTGTATGTATTTATTTAAATGTTACGAATAACTATGTTTTTATACTATGTAAAAACGTTAAACCTATGAACTGTATAGTTCTTGGTAATAAACAATACAATACAACGATCTTGAACGCAGCCCTGATAAACGCAAAACACGATAGAAAACGGAAAACCTGATACACACGATACGATAGGATACACGCACGATACGATAGGATACACGCACGATACGATAGGATACACGCACGATAGAACACGATAGAAATGTCAAGAATAACGTTGCAGGTACTGCTACAACATCGCAAAGCTAATATAACTTATTAGCGAGACAGTACAAGTTTCCTCTTAAACTCTCTAGCTGCTACACCCGCCGCTACACTATGCTACTACAAAATTTCTTCACTTTCAAAAAACGTGGTTTGAAATTTTAAAGAAACACTATACACAAGATAATTTTGATGCGAAGCATCAAATCCGCCGCTAAAATTAAACATTTTAAATAGATTCTATTTCCAAAGAAACATACGGAAACGACCAACATATATTATAATTATACACTTGTCCCCTATATTTTGTCCATGCCCTTCAACTCCGGCCATTTTTAATTAGGCAGCTAAATTGCAGTTGAGAATTGATTTCTAAAATGTAAACGCATCAGCATGAAGATAGACAATTGGAGCAAATATACAATCATTTGATTTTGAATGTAAAAAAAATTTGCAGAAACATCGGTGTTCTAGTTGAAAGGCATACCATCATCGATAAGTACGTGTAGAAAGGGCATTAATTAATCTTGAGTTGTTCAATATTCTTCCTATATTCAGGGTGTACAAAGTCTAGCTGCAGAACTGTAGCTCTCTGAATAAATATTGGGACAGATTAGAGAGCTACAGATCCACCCCTTATAAAAACCTTCCATTTACGGCACCCAAAAAGTTGCGCATGATTGGAGCCTTATATCGTGTGTATCAGTCCTGTATCGCCGAGCCATAAATTTTATCTAAAAATTACTTACATATTTTTCTAACATGTATGTGTCCAAACATACCTTCAAAGATTCATTAAAGTCCCATATGACCTCAAATTTCACAGCTTCAAATGAATTTCGTCTGTTGACGTAGCCATGTTAGGTACCCGGTCAATTCGAATCCCGGTTTATTTCATACTTGTGTGAACCAATGGTGTGTTCCCTGAACACATAACTTTTTAAAACAATATTAGGTGTTCAGCCACAGGTAGATCATTGTTTTAGATATAGATTATAACCAATTATCTATTGTTCTTTTAAACAAACATTACTTCAGTTAGGTGTTCGGGGCACAGGCGCTTGTTTCATAAACTTTGCAAAGTATATAGATATAATAACACAAGGTCCCCATCATCTTTTTGGGATCAAAATGTAGGTCCCCCGCTGGTAAGATAACTCTATATTTGTCTTTGTTCTCCCATTTTACGCCCACACAAACACATACATGTTTACCGGAACCACCCCTTCTTGTTACGCGCACTCTCATTGGCTCTTGTGTTTGGTTTTCCCAAGTGACTGAAGAGTTTGATAATACCCAATTAGGGAGCCCAATGACCGGAGGCGCGTTGTAAAACCGTTAGGGAACTATCCGTTGCGTACCGCGTCGAGGCAAATCGCAAACCCGGAAAGCTATGGAGCCAGTTTAGATCAGTTGGATTTTTAATCTGGGCAACGAAGCATTCCCAGGTTTGGAGGTCCCATGTCCAATAGTTACAGAGGTGGTGTGAGGTAAGGGAGTCTATAGAGCGGTACAGAAAGGGGGTTTCCCCGTAAAACATTGTATCTGTTTGTTTGGGCCCGATTAAAAGAGGAGAACAAAAGGAAATTTAAGAGTTTACAGCCCGGTGACCTACATTTTTGATCCCAAAAAACCGATGGAGACCTTGTTGTTATTATATGTATACTTTGCAAAGTTTATAAACAAGCCGCCTGTGGTTCGGGGAATGGCTGATCCCCGAACATCTCTATTCCCGGAACCAATAGCCCCAAAATATTTTAGGAAATATTATGAATAAAAATCACCCCCAGTTAGTTGAAATAATCATTCCGTATAGGTTCGACCCATCGAACTAAACCTACCACCATCCTTTATTAGTTTGCTTCCCTACCTTCGCCACTTTGATTTAAAAGGGGGCCCAAAACTAGGGAATTTTTTATAGCTTTTCCAAATACTAAGCGGTTATTTCACCTGCAAGAAAAATTACAATTTATTATGATTTCCCATTCAACTATTGGTTTTGTAATAAATTAAGAACTGAATACACGGCCAATCTGATTACAATACAGATCTCTCATCAATCTGAATAAAATCAGATCCTTTGATCCGCTCCACGTAGATCGCTACCAACCTTTGTGTAGCGATCTACGTGAGCGGCATAAAATCAGATCCTTTGATCCCGCTCTCGCGTTCAGATCGCTACACCTTGTTGTAGCGATCTACGTGAGCGGATCAACAGGATACTATTTTATCAGATTGGGAAGCGATCTACGTGAGCGGATCAAAGATATGGATTTAAATCAGATTGGAAGCGATCTTACAGTGAGGCGGATCCAAAAGGATCTGATTTATTAATGAGATTGGATCTCTTCATATAGCGCACGCTTGATTTGACGCATGTTTAAACAAACGCAATGTGGAGAGTAACAATTCATTATGATTGGCTGCTATAATTAATTTTAATGCAAAATTTTGAGGTCATATTGACGTCACAGAACAATGACGTATTTAAATACAATTTGGAAATACACGGATTTGTAGAAGTATTGCTGAATCTATAGCAACCCCGAGGTTACCGATTGCCCCTGGATACCTACATGGGCTACGTCACTAGATCATGGAAATTCCATTCTGAAGCCGGGGAGGTTTTGAGGTCATAGGACCTTAATAATATTTGAAGGTTGATGTTTGGACACCACACCCGTTAGGAAAATATGAAGAATTTTTAGATATTAATGATTGATGGCTCCGCCCGCATGCGAGGGAATATGGTATCGATATAAAGGCTTCAGAGTAAATGGCCCGTCAACTTTTTGTGGCGCCGTAATCTCGAGGTTTTTTTTTAAAGAGGTTGATCTGTAGGGGGCGCTGTCCTTCTCGATCTGTCCCCAATAGTTTTTTTTTTCCAGACGAGCTATCAGTTGCAGCTATACAAAGTAATAGAGGGAGAATTTGGAATTCGTATTGGGTTGATATATTTTAACTAAAAATAAGTGTTTCGCCATTGGACACATTATCACGTTTCTATGGGCAGAAAAATAATCCCTCCTCTCTTTTGAATTTTTCAAAAATCCGGAAAACATAATATAAGGAAATCCTAGACTTTTTATCCAGAAGTGTTGACCCACCACTGATTCTTAATATATTGATTTTTCCTTGGGTTATAAGGAAGAGGTCCTTCTATGACGTGATGGTTACTCAGTGAAGGACGTAGTGACGGATTGGGACTTTATGACGGATGTAGACTTCTAGTGACGGAATGTTAGACTTTTAGTTGGACGGATTGTGGACTTTAGTGACGGATGTAGCCTTTCTAGTGACGGATTAGACTTCTAGTGAGGATGTGGGACTTTAGTACGGATGTACATTCAGACGTGACGGACTTGAGTGACTTAGTGAATGTCAGGACTTGTAGGTGACGGACTGTGACTTCTAGTGACGGATGTGGACTTTAGTGGACCCGGGATGTACACTTACGACTAGTGACGATTCATTCTATGGAGGTTACCTCTAGTGGACGGATGTACACTTCTTAGTGACGGATGTTTCACTTCAGTGAAGGCCGTAGTGACGGATGTGGACTTTAAGTGCACGGGAACGGTGTAGACTTTTAGTGGACGGATATACACTTCTAGTGGAACGGTAATACACCAAATCCCCGAGATCACGCTCGTCAATTTCCGTAACCGGAAAGTAGGAACTGCGGACGTGGGTCGGGGCCGCAGAATTGGGCATCCAAATCGATGGCATTTTTTCGCCGGAAGCGCGCATGTGGATGACGGTAACAAGGGCTAGAACGAATCCCTATAAAATGTATTATGCTTAAAGTTGGAATTATGTTTGACTATATATTTTAGTTTTGATTACACATTAAAGTCTTTTTCGGCCTCACTGCATAACACATGCATTATAAATTTGATATGTATTGGAATATCAGCTATTCAAATGCATTGGTCAAATGCGTAACGTATGTTTGACTGTGACGTCATAGTACCGTGTTGCGGTAACAAACTTTTGGAGGCGTCAATCTACATACGGGGGTTATCTTTCGTTTACGGAATAGGCCGAGTAGTTACGATTGGGATTATACACTTCTAGTGACGGATGTACATTTCTAGTGACGGATGTTCACTTCAGTGACGGGTGTACACTTTCTAGTGACGATGTACACTTCTAGGTGACAGAGTGTACACTTCTTTAGGTGACGGATGTTACACTTCTATGTGACGGATGTTACACTTTAGTGATGGATTACACTTCTAGTGACGGATGTAGCACTTTAGTGACCGGATGTACACTTCTTTTCTGATTGTACGGTGTTGCACTTCTAGTGACAGATTGTAACAATTCTACTTGAGCGGGTGTACACTTCTAACGTTGACGGTGTCACCTTCAGTGACGGATGTTCTAGTGCGGATGTACACTTCTAGTGACGGATGTTCTGGTGCGGTGTTACACTTCTAGTGAGGATGAACTCTGATGGTACATTTCTAGTGCGGGTGTACCTTCTAACTCATTGGTGTTCTTAGAAGTAAACTGTTTTGGAATATTCCAGAGGATGTAAACTGCGGTGATTTAGGCACGCATAGCACGTAAAAGTAAGGTGCCGGTGTGAAGTGGTTGCAGTTCAATAATCTTCATGCAATGGATCAACAAGGCAAAGTTTATTTCTAGATTTTTATCCCAGACCATTAAAATAGGTGCACATACTATATCTGTATTTCATGCGCGCCGTTATTCACAGCTACAAGTACAAAAGCATTCATGCAGAAAAAGTCATCACTATTATTCATAGCATTATTAAAAGGACAAAAACATTAGAAATGTCAATATATATTTGCATGACCTAATTACGACCTGGAGTTTTACGATGGTAAGCAGATCAAACTTAAAACTTTTGCTTGACAGGTCTGGACTGACAATGGAGCGCGTGATGTGGGTCTGCTGCGATTTCATCATATTTTCTACGACAAAGAACTCGACGTCATCAAACCGCTGTAGAGGTTGAAAACCCCCGTCAGGCTGGTCAGGCGTTACTGAAGAAATTACTAGTATGATGGAAGGACAGGTGTAGATTTTGTAAAAATCCCGTTTGCACAGCCCTCCGATCTGGAAAACTTCCGTTTTCAAAAACCGCAACCTATCGGGGGTGAATGGGAGGGTGTGGAAGGGATTTTCTGACGAGAACTCCTCCAGCCTGTCTCAGTGGGATTCCCTCCCGGTTGAAGTTTCGTCCAATGAAACCAAAGATGAAAATTGGTTTATCTCTGAATAATTTATGTCCCTGGAAAGACTCGAGAAATCCGCAATTGTCAGTGATGGTTTGGATCTACGTTGCGGGGGTTTCTGATAGGTGCGTGCTCCAGTCATCGTCCTCAGAAAACTCGTCTTGGGTGGTGGACGTCCAATAGTGTGACCAATTAACTATAAACAGGACTTCTAGGATTTCTTACTTTTAAAAATGATCCTTCTAATGTCCGGGTAACTATGGACTATGGGACACAAATTGAGGCCCTCTCCGATGGGTTTCAAAAAGAACATCCGTCAGCTTTTGGGGGAAATCCCCAGTCCTGTTACTATTTTCGCGAGTCGGCTGGCGGAATGGGTCTGTCAGTCTACAGACGCCTGATCTCCTTCAAATGAAGGATTGCTTCCCATCCGAGCGGCCATAGCGCCAGGAAGCGGGGTGACCACGTTCTTTCACATTTCAACGCGAGAACTAGGCGAAAGACTTGCAGCACTGGTGCTCAGAAAACAACTTGTAAAAATACCCCGGATTGTGTCAGAAACTGTTTGAAATGTCTTCAAGAAGTTCCTGGTGGAAAAAATTATCACATATGCCATAACATTACTGGATATGCCCAGGAAACCTATGAACGCTACCCTTGATTTGGAGGTATGATACCGAATTTGATTGCGAACTTGATTCAAGGAAAACTAGGCAATCCAAGATCAACCTGATGACCGCCATTTACAGCTTTTTCCGCCTCTATTGATTTTATGTCGGGAAACGATGGACGGGGGAGGGGGAATCTGTATATTAGCCACTGTCTTCCCAAGATTTCAGGAGCATTACGAATTTAAGGTCACGGAAAATATTCCAAAGAGGAGGTTCTCTTGTGAAATGTACGCACCGGAATTTGTCCACCATGGTCCGCTGGCAATTATTCCCGAGTTAAC
>CAJDSM010029268.1:5885-18531 GCA_903981925.1 Ostrea lurida
TACAGATACAAAATTTTCAGATGCAAAATTTAGGAGTAAGATGCTTCGTCGGAGAAGCATCCTCTCTCAAACAGTCACATCCACCATATATCTTCTATCCTGATCAGGCAAGCGGAGTAATCCGTAGTAAAAACAGTGTGTAAAGAACGACCTAATTATTAACTTGAAACACGTCAGACAATATCTGACCCAATGATCGTTATAGCAACCACAAATTTTTCCCCATGCTGCCTTTAAATGAGACTTCTGAAAACCCTGTAATGTCAACTTCTATAAGTAGGCTGCCTCGAATTAGAAGCAGATTACACGCTGGGCAAGATCTTGCGTATCGAAACAGTTGAGAGACATACATTCAATAAAGGAAGTGAGATCCAATGAATCATGGGGAAAAAGTTGGATGAAGGGGATACCTTTTGTTCCTTTCAGCTTAATACCTCTATATGGAAAAGGTAAAGTAAATAATGAACAATGATTAATCTCATAACTCCTTTGGGGAATATGACCAGAGGTGGGATCCGGGGCCTAGGAAGTCGCACTCGCCATGAGTATCATTCTGAATACAGTAAAGACCTATATCATAAATAAAAGCTATCTACTATAAAAATAACCACATTTACTGTATGAATAGAGCATGAATAGAGCATACAGATATGCTTCTGATTCCTTGATCGGTGAGTACAGTGGAATACATCTGCATAGTCTCTTGTTATTTTCCATTCAATATATGCACGTATATCTCCATGTGAAAATGTTGTTGTCCAGTCGTTATACTTATAATTCAGCCTAGCAGTAACCTAAGGATGCCGTAGATAATTGTTCGTTCTTGACTATAAAATTTCTAAATCATTGGGGTTTTTTTTAGTTTTGAAAGAAGCCATAGAATAGGAAGGAAGCATCCAAAATCCAGTTGAGGGTTTTATCTTATTTGTAGTAATTATCAATGTTGAAAACAAATTAAATAAACAGGCTAAAACACTATACAATGCATTTAATTCGACAATAACTAAATGTTTAATTACAACAAAGTATTCTATCATCGCCGTAAACCTTATACTGGATATAGCACCATTTACAAATTACGAGCTGACATCCGAACTAACATTTAAAATAAGTGACGAATTTTAAATAATAAAATCGATAAATAGTGTTCAATATAATTTCGTTTTATACTTACCTACACATCTATGTTCGTGTTTTAGGTACCTGTAGTTTGCACAGCAGTAGGTACCATACCTGCAAACAAATATCAGCGTCTTTAAGCATGTGCTCTAAGCATTTCCTGGTATGTAGTTCACGGCAAAAATGTTGAATAGTGCTTAATTTCTTCAATCAAACAAGAGGTCCATGGGCCACATCACTCACCTGGGCAATGAGCTTCATAGAGAAAAGCAGAATTTTGGGATTTACTGTGTGTCATTATTCTAAGGTATGGACTAAAGTTAATTGTTATCATCTTCAAATACACATAAATGAAACCTCAATAAGAAAATAAAGACAGAGAACCATGTATTTAATAGAGGGAGTCAGGACATAACCCCTGGGGTCTTTATGTTCTCTTTAAAATTGCCTTGATACAATTGAACATTGAAAATAATGGTTTAGGGTTGGGGAATCACAAAAGTTTTTAATATCAAAAACAATTTCTAAATTGGGCTGGGTCGTCTGGTTCTCTAATCCCCAAGGGCCCTCCACGCACGTGTCAATGAATTTGTCTCAATACAAGGAACAACAAAATATATGATCTCAAAAGTTTACAAGATATCATACCATCCTGCGTAATAACAGTTACATGTACAACCATAAACTTTATATTTCTAGTGTGGCCCCAATCTTGACTCCCTTTGGGTGGGGTTGGGGGTTGTTACCATTAAGGGGATGATTAATAGTACGTACACGTGATAAACAACTATGGACGTAATATTTGATTGTTGACACACAATGCCACGCCCACAGCGCAGGCTATTTTCAATGTAAAAATTTCAATATTTTTTCATCAAGCATTATCTGCTTTACAAATTCTCGCATATTATTAACAGGCAACCTAATAGGATTCTTCCTTCATTAAAGGAGGTATTATAATCAGGCTTATGAATAACATTTATTCTGGATCGGGACTTTTTTATAAAGATCCTGACAACTCTGGTGGAATAATGAAACTGTGCTCTACCATTCTGTTGAACTCATTCAAGTTTAACAAAACTAATAATTGTCAATGAAACATTTTTTTTTCTCTCTTTAATATAAATTTTTAAGACTTTCCCAAATACCATGAACTTTAATTCTATACCACTTGACCAATGCAATAGAAATCTGGTTATATGATCAGGGTATTTGGTAAAAATCGAATTCAGAAACTGCCAGAATTGGTTGCCATTTTCTTTCCACTTGCTCCCCCACCCCCCCTCACCCCCCCCCGCAACCCCAACCCCCCCCCCCCCCCCACAATTTTTCACTTTGTAACATTTATTTTGGAGAGTTTTTATCAATTAGATAAATAATGAATTATTGATTTAACATCTCCATAGCCAGTGTTTATGATTTTAATTGTTATATTGAATTCCTGACTTACAAAGACTTGTGGTTAAATGTTAACAAAATTTTATTCTGTGTTACCACTTGAAAACAAACATAAATTTATTCAATAATTAAACTTCTAGCTCTCAATAGTTCATAATTTTTCACGAAAAAAGTGCAGTGGCTTGGTATTCTACTACACACAATTTTAAAAACAATTTAATGATGGGTTTTTATGAAATATGAATTATGTTACTGAGAACAATGTTTTTTTGCAAAAGAGCATTTTTTGTTCATTTTGGGAGGGTTTCCTAATACTTTTTAAAAAAAATTGGCAAAATGTCAAACATAAAATTATTTCAAAATATTTAATACTGGAATATTTGAACATTCTGTTTTAATAAAAATTCAATAAATATTATTCAAATTATTTTTTTTTCAGGAGGCCTCTATATATTCATTACATAGAAATTACAATTTAAGAAGGGAGGTAATTCAGAACCTGATTATCTCCCTTATTTGTCTGCTTCCCATGACCGAAACTTCCAACATAATTGTGAAAGGAGAACCAAAAATATACATAACACTCAATACATAGATATAGAAAGAAATGAGAAAAATTCATGATAGATAATTTTTAGCTTGTCTAATAAATAATCCCCTTTAAACAAACTTAATGCAAATAACTAAGTTATTCTGACAAACTGAACACTGTTGTTCTTGAGAAGATTTGTTTAGTATTTGGTCCCTATATTAAACCATTTTGTTTAGAAGTTTGGTCCCCGATTAGATGTGCCGGCAATCTTGGACCCCGGGGGACCACCATTTGAACAAAATTTGAATTCTTTAAAACATACAATAATACTTTCATGTTTTGATTATTGACAAACTGTGCACTTACTGTTCTTGAAGCAGAAGATTTTACGATAATTTCCCTTTATATAAACCTATGTTAAAATTTGGCTTTTCGCCCTATTGAGCCCCCAGCGGTGATGCCTGGGGACAACCACTTTGAAAACAAACTTGATGCTTCCATATTATTGACAACCTCTGCATTGCAGTTCTTGTAAGATTATTTAAGATTAGTTCTCCAATAAAAATAAAAATCTTCTTATATTAAATACTTTCCCCCTGAATTGTTTCCTACATCCTTTACATCGGAGGGGGGGGGGGCGGGCATTGATCTGAACAAAACTTGAATATCCACTATATCAGGGACTAATTCAGATAAATATCATTCTTCTGATTTCAATGTTGTTGAGAAGAGACTTTTTAAAGATTCCCCTTTACTTTTACAGTTAAAAGTTTGAGCCCCCTATTGTGGCCCCATCTTACTTCCAGAGGTCATTATTTTAAACAACAACTTGAAATCTCCGCACTTAGCAGGAAGTTTCCATATTAGATTTCAGCTTTTCTTGGCCCAGTGGTTCTTTGAACAAAACAGATTTTTAAAGATTTTCCCCTATTAATATATCACATGTAAAACTTTGATCCCCTAATGGTGGCCCCATCGTACAATCGGGTCATGATTTGAACAAGCTTGAATCATTCACCTATATCCAGGAAGCTTTTCGTATAAATCGAGCTTTCCGGATAGTGGGTTATTTGAGTATAATAATTTTTAAACACAGTTTCAGCTATTATAATTCACACTTGTAAAAAACTATTGAATCCCCTATTTGGCCCTCCATTTACGTTTACCCCGGGGATTTATATTTTGAACAAACTTGACTCCCCCAATACATCAGGAAGCTCTCTCATATAAAATTTCAGCCTCTCGTTGGTCCAGTGCGCTCATTAAGAAGAAAATTTGTTATAATGACACCCACCCTGAAACTCTCTTGCCATATTTCGTGATATCTCCCTTTGATAAGTAGGTACAAATAGGCGAATGGTAACATCGTTGTTAAACGTAACATCATAATATCAAAACATATAACAAAAAGTCCGAGTGTTAGCGGGAACACGGACCTCCAACAAAGCCGACAAGGTAGGATCAGGTGCCATGGAGGAAGTAGCATTCCTCTGTTGACCGGTCACACCCGCCATGCGAGGCCCGTAAGTCGTAAATAAAGTAAACGGATCCATAGTCAAAATCTAGTTAGGAATACTGACAGTCTAAGACAAAGAAGTATGAAATACAAATCGTCATCATATAGAACTAGTGATACTTTTGTAATCGCAAACAAAGGTCATCTATAGCTACCGCTAGAATTTTGTGAAAATGATGACCTCTGGTATAAACGAGATTCGTTATTGGAACCTGCAGACTTTCACCTTTTTTGATTAGTAGTTGGCCTCGCTTTAAAAAATCCGCTAACTTCTTGGTCCTTCATTACATTAAACTTGATCCCATTTACCCAAGGGCATAATGATTTGTACTCAAGTTTGGTGAATTTGGTCCCAGTGATTCTGGAGAAGAAGTCAAAAATGGGAAAAGTAACAGAACAGACAGCTATTATGAAACGGAAACTTAGAAAGGTTACCAGTCGGGTATGGCTTTAATCTTTCCAGTATATATGACGTTCAATCTGTTTACACCACGGGATTGTCATACGAAACAAACATTTCTCTTTCATTTTCTTAAAAATTACGCCCAATTTCTGGAAGAGTTTTTGTACAGTAATTTGACTATGTACCATTTTGATATTTCAATAATAGGTGACGCCAATTACTCTCTAGGGTAAATGGTATTTGTTTTATTTCACTTTGATTTTAAAGAAATCTAATTAAAGTAGTGTATTAGAATATAGTTAGATCCATGTGCATATGTTAATGAACAAATTGAAAGTGGTTTCCATCAAGGGATATATGTAAAATACCAAGTATCTAATGGATTTTAGAATCCAAGTTAGAATAACTATTTCCTGTGCCGCAAAACACGCGTCGCGAAGGTCTATCAACCTGCCGTTAGGTAACCTGGAGTCATCCAAAGACTTACTCGCTAAGGTTGACATTATTCATAAAAAGAAGGAAATAGTACTTTATTCTTACTTTTATGTATTAAATTCAGATATAGATGAAGTTCTAAAAGATTCATATTTTTATTATTTAAGTTGACTCACACACTACAATCTTTAACTTAACCGGTCGTTTCTTTATAATTATTTATCTCAAATAACAAAAGTTAATTAACTACATATACAGGCTCTCATTTTAAATAGTTCAAACATTTTTGTGCAGGTGTTTTATTATTCTGAAATGAATAAAAAGTTGGTTTAACCAATATGCAAATAAACATAATTCTTAGAACCCAAACTTTTGCTGCGAGTTTTACATGCATTTATGGTCCATATATGGTATATATCTGGAAATTCTACCTGTATTGGTATACATTAGGTTTCTGAGACCATAATGTTTGATATAAGTGGTGATATCATGAGCGGTTAGCTGATATACAGCTTCCCTCTTTGGCTCAAGTGTATCGAGGTGTAAAAGCTAATTATAAATCATATACAGTTACCAATTTTTATGCATCAGATTGCGCATTTCGACAAATTATGTTTCTTCTTCAGTTGAATTGCTCAAACCGAAAATATACATTATCATTTAGTAGGAGGTATATGTTTGGAATTTATTGTTTCATGCATTTATATTTCTCCTCCGCAATCACACTTGTCGTTTTCACAAAATCAGACATAAAACGTATACATTATAATTAGTATTTTCATTAATTATATAAACCCGATTAATAGTTACTCTAAAGAAGTAAGGACGCCTTCGTACACGGATTTTAAAGTTTTTTAAATATTATGTGCTGGAACCCAAATATTGATGACAGAAAGCAATCTTACGCGGACCGGTGCTTGCAGAGTGAACCATTCCCCCGATAATGGGACCCCCCCGCCTCCGGAAAGCCTGGCTTCTTAGAGGTGAGCCTCTCCCTTGGGAGAAGGCTTACTTCTAGAGCAGGAGAGCCCCTGGGAAGTCTCCCACTCTAGAGCCCAGACTTCCCTGTGGGAAGATCTACTCAGCAACCAGTTGTTGAGGTCACCCCCACCTCACCATTTTCATGACTTTCCCTTCCTGTTATCCTTTGGTTTAAAAAAGAATCATTAATTGAGTCCAAATGACCCATGAATCAAGTCATTTTCTGTGAATTTTATGGTCCCATTAGTTTTTGGCTTTTCCGGCTTGAGCCAAAAATAAGTTATTACTTAGTTCCTTTGTAATTGTTTAGGATATAGTCATTTCGAAGGCAAAATTAATAATTATTTTACTTTTTCTTACTTATATTCGAAGGAAATTAAGATGATTTAGGCTGGAGAAAAAAAAGAACACCATTAATGAGTTATACTATCCAAGAGTTCAGAAGTTTATTTTAACTCACCAACCTGAGTGAGAGATAGAGGAGGGAGCATGATTGAGTAAGTGAGTTGAGAGGAGCGCGAGGAGGAGGTAAGGTAGCGATATTCCAGTCCGAAAAAACTAAAATTTACTTCATAATTTTGCTCAGGAGTGGGTGGGAAATCGCGGTTTGTTCCCTCTAGAGTGAGACTTCAAGGAGCGGTGTTAAGGGTCTATACAAGTGAGTCTTCCCCCGTGGGGGTTAAAGTTTCTCTAGAGCAGTCTGCTGGGGGGGGTCACGTCTAGGCAAGACAAACCGGGGAAGGTTCCTCTAGAGCCAGACGTCCGGGGGGGGGGGGGGCTCACTTCCAGAGCCAGCTTCCGCAGGGAGGAAGCCCTCACTCTAGAGGCCAGGCTTCCGCGGGGTGAAGGCTGGCTCTTGGTTGGAAGTCTGGCATCAGAATATACCAATCAACGTCTCATTCATAAGCTGGAACGAATATTAACAGGCTATCTAGCGGGTCACGGCCGGAACGCCTTTAAACCGCCTGGAACCAATTAAGCATGCGACAACGGACAAGACAGACGGACAGACAGATTGACGGACAAAAGGCGATCAGAAAAGTTCACTTGAAACTTCGGTTCAGGTGAGCTAAAAATACAAACTCAGGGCAAATCTAATTGTTTATATTTAAAACTTACTCTTTGTAATCGCAGACTCCATCCGTCTCATATCCACTGCCTAAAAGGTATGTTAAGCAGGATGCATGTGATGTACAATGAATCGTATTGAATATTGAGAGAGAGAGAGACATCTTTACTGAGAGATAGGGGAGAAATACAGAAATGTAAAGAGAGAGACAGAGAGAGTGAGAAAGAGAGAGAGAGACAGACACAGAGAGAGAGAGAGAACAGAGAGAGACTTACTTATTTTTAAGCATCCATATATATTATTACATGTTTCACTAGAGCAGTTACATTTACTGTTACATGATCTTCCGTAAAATCCATCCGGGCACTCCTCTGCACAATTATAGCCAAACCTCCCCACGCATTCTACAAAAAAGAGTTAAATTTGACTCGTCTCTAATATTTTCTTTTTTTTAAAGGGGGGGGGGGTCAAAGATTTCAATTACTTTTTAAACTTTTCCAAAATGTTGAAAAATAAGGAAAAAAACTGACCTATACATTCCTTCAAAGACGCATTATAAGCGTAGTTTGCACAACATCTAGTGGTATTTCTAAAATGTGTCGATAATACATGTACATGCAACTTTCAATAAATTAGCTGATTGATTTTGTACTAAAAGAAACTTCAATTACCATGATCTGATTATGATTAAGAATTGGGAATAATTTTCATGCAGAAATCACGAAGGAACATAGATTACTTCTCATTAACACATTTCCCACTCTCAGCAAGACAATATTCCATTTGTAAAAAATACAGCAGTAAAAGTCTTCTGATGTGTCTTGGAATCATATTCCAGGATCAAGTGATTTGTGTTTAAATTATCTCGTACATATAATGATACGTTCAAAAAAATGTGAACTTTGTTACGTCACAAAGATTAAAGTACGCTTCCTGTCTACAACATAATCACATGTTAATCGCATATTCAGACAAGTGTGAAAACATTTTAATAACTCTTTAAAAACTGAAAAATATAAACGAATAATTTCGTGAAAAAACTATTTTCTACAGGGTAAATACACAGCATTGGTAGTATTCCCAAACAGCTAAGTACATTGACCATCCATTTTTTTATTTTTTGAATGAGTTTAATTTCTTAATACTAATATAAATATAAAATGGCAAAGTAACAATGTATTAAACGTAATCATAGTCCCCAAAAACACATACAAAATCGAGTGTAGGGTAACACGGACCTTCGACAAAAGCGAAGGCAGGATCAGGTGCCATGGAGGAGTAAGCATCCTCTGCTGACTGGTCACACCCGCCATAAGCCTGTAGTTGAAACATAGTAAACGGGGTTACCTGTCGTCAAATCTAGTACGAAAATGACAGTCTAACAAAGGGTATAACATATGACTTAGTAATAGTATGAAACAAATCACATAATAACAAATAAAGGTGAAACTAGCCTTCTTGGATTTTCGTTTTGGTATCAGAACAGTTCAACAGTTTCCTTAATGTACCGCTGAAGTTGATTGAATGACGTTTGTATAATATATCACTATTGCATCCAAACTATTTAATTACAAACAAACTTTACAGTATCTAGATTCTGATCATCTTATACCAAATCCACCCACGTGTTCCTGTTCAATTGTGTTCAACTATAGTCCAGCTGGACATGTCATTACTTGTGATGTTAATATAGTTGAAAATGAGGAGCTGAAATCACTTATTTTAAAAGGTCTTAAATTCCGAGAAACAGTCTTTTAATTTGGCAATAAAACTTCATCTGATATGAATTATTTCAAAGATTATGCCAAACGATGGACTAAATATGCATAAGAAGAAAAAATAGAAAAGAAATATAAGAGGTCCGTGATTGCCCAACTCTTGTTTTTGTATTCTATTTAGGACTTACGAGATTGATCACTGTTCGTTATCTTTGCCTTTACGTATTAGACATAGCAAACGAAGAGTGTGTACCATCTATCCTTCTATGTTTTGCAAACCAGAAGTGATAAGATAGGTTAAATGACAAATATGATATGGTTCTAACTGACAAAGCTGATGTGGATAACATACTATTCCAACTGATATTTCAAAAGATGAAATTCCTCAGTGTCATGTTTCAGTTTTAAAAACATTTAATATCCCAGTCAATTTGACGGATGACTATAAGTTACTGTACCTATACTGAATTTCAAAATTAAACAGAAATTCTTGTAAACAAAGATACATTGCTGGATCTAGTAAATATTCTTCCCAAACCATATATATTTGCTCCTTGCAAAAATGTTGACAACCATGAAAGATAAACTTAAGATTTATTGTGCAACATTTGCCGGGGGTGGAGTTTACAAATCAAAAGTGGATTCGGAAAAAATCTAAAGTAAATTTGAAATCACGAAAACTTTCTAAAATCAACATCAAAACGTATGAATTTTCAACATTTTACACCTCCATTCCTCACGATAAATTTAATAATAAACTTTTTTTTATTATAGCCAGTTGCTTCTTGGAAAATGGAAAAAAGAAACATTTATATCTGGGGATCAGCCGTTACAAAATTACATTGTTAACACCAATTTGTAAACAAAATATTCTAAACTTGAAACGATCTAGAGTTCATCATTGACATCATCTTGGTAGTCTTTGGTGACCAGTGCCGAGTTTTACTAAAGATCGTAAACTAAAACGTAGACGTAAACTTAGACGTAAGCGCAACTTAGGAGTTTTTTGCGTTTTACTAAAAGTCGTAACGTACGTTTTCGTGGAAAGTTACGAGAATATCTACAGGTGGTTAGATGCTAGCGCAGATCTACACGTACCGTTTAAAACTGCAATAAAATATCAAATAAAACTGTTCAATGACGTGGGAATGATAATAAATCTACCAAAATATGTGTATAAACTAATGAATTACCCGTGGGGATCCAGGCCGGAATATGATAGGTCCTCAGCATTCCCTTGCGTGTCGTAAGAGGGCGACTGAATACATATTCGGATGAGACCGGAAAAACCGAGGTCCCGTGTCACAGCAGGTGTCGCCGATAAAGATCCTCCCTGCTCAAAGGCCCCGAGTGCAGAGCATAGACCGAAATTTTGGAGCCCTTCACCGTCCGGCAAAGGAGACGTCTCCATATGAGTGAAATATTCTCAAGTGGACGTAAAACAATAAATAATTAATCAATCAAATAATCATTAGGGCCTAATAAGTTGCGACAAGATCCAATCAATGACATAATCTTTTGTTCTCCTTCTAACAAAAAAAATCTTTTGACGTTACACTAACCTCACAGTGCGTCATTCTCATTGTGACGCTTTGTGCTGTATCAAAGCACCTCATTATCATCAATGAAATAGATCTAATTTATTTTCTATCAAAATTTTAATGATCAAGCCATCGATGTATTTCTCTTATATACGAGACTTATAAGTACAGATATAATGCAATCTGTCTTTGAAAAATTCTATATATACTATTTAAACATGATGTGAATTGCAAAAAAAAAGCCCGGGGGGGGGGGGTGCGCACATATTTCGTATCCATGTACAATATAACGTCTCATGCATTCCTCTCTACAACACTTTTGGAAATCCGATGGGTACGAATTGTGCTCCTTTGTTCGCTAATTTACTTTACATTCTTACAAGGCAGAATTTATTCAACACATACAGAAAAAAAATATCTACCTGTGGTCTTTAGAAATGTAGATATACTGACGACGTTTAATCTATGAAAATAATCATTCTCATTCATATGTTCCAGTGAACTCGAAGTAAAAGACACCAAATTTATTTTTACTTTTGCTTCGTACTAAGACATTTTATTAAACACAGGCATAAACGGCAAATTAAGAACTCGACTTTCCTATTATCATAAACGGGATAATTTCAGCTTCTCCGTATTCAAATTCCCATATTTATGAAGCAACATTCCATCATCACTTGTTATGTCTCTCAACTGATTCAATATGTAAGCCCTTGTTCTAGATCTGCGTATGATCGGTTTTTAAATCGAGGTAGACTACTGACAAACAAGTTGATGCTGGTTGGGTTTCAACAGTCATATTTCAAATCAACATTTTGCAAATTCTATGATCATTATTATAATGATCTAATTTACCAATACAACCACCCATTGAGTGAAAGTTGTCTAACGTGTTTCATACCGCTTGTTAGGTTGTTCTTTTCTAAGGGAAGAGGTAAGTTGGTACACTTTCTTCCTTTCTTGAGGCAGACAGACCCATCTTTACAGTTAGAAGTGGTAAACTTTTTTCATGAACTAAGGTGCTTACATGTACATGTATTTCATATTGAGACTCATACCTTGACTCAAGCTGTTCCTTACCTAAATGGAAGGGAAACAAGCATATGCAAACAAAGTTATCATTGCCACAACTTATGACAAAACTTTATCAACGATTCATGAAGTATTTTCTAGTGCTGAAAAATACCTTACAAAACTGAAGGTACTCTCTGAGCGCTGTTTGGTAGATTATTAGGACAATGTTAGATTAACAATTAGTTTTAGGTTTACAACTATTTTTACACACTAAATGTTGGAATTTTAACCGGTTCTTCCTAAATCTTGTGTTTGGAGGAATCAAATAGCTAAACGATTACAATTCAAATAGAGTTATAGTAAAATATTTGAAAATAACATAATAGTATGCATTTTACTTCAGCAAATGAAGCTAGGGAATACTTATCAATTTCAAATCATGAAATGAATATATATAGAATTAATAACGAGCATTTGGCATTAGGCTTATGAAATGCTTGATCGATGAAATGAAAGCTGTTTAAAACGTTAGATACTTATAGTTCCACGATGTAAAGTTAAAGATAGCCACGATTTAATTTTAAGTACATCCTGTATATAGGTAATTTATTTCCTCATTGTATACATTAAAGGTTGAGTTATATTGAAAACTTCCTTCATATTTCAATTAATAATCGTTTTTATTCCGTGTTTCTAATTGGCTGAGACCCACAAACCTCGGAGAAGTATCCATTCTGCTTATGCCTTCATTGCGAAATATATTTTATATGTAACAGATGTTAACAGTAAAATAACATCTCAAATTTACGACTAACGGGATGATTTCAGCTTCTCCATCGTAAACTTCACATATCACGTATCTAACAGGTTGGGAACACTTCCCCTTTATCGAGATCGTCTCGCTAAAACGCGATTATCCC